>CACKRE030002511.1:148697-162023 GCA_902602495.3 Ectocarpus sp. CCAP 1310/34 | reverse complement strand
GGGGGGGGGAGGTGCGCGCGTGATCGCATGCCGAATGTCGCTACAGTTGGGGACCCGGTGTAGCGACACCTCGTGTCACGAAAAAATGTGGCCGCCATTCAGGGCAGGTTGCTAAACCGAACTACCATTTGTATAGCAATTATACTGCCAGGGTGCGGCGGTGATCCGCGGTTTTGTGGTCGTTGAACAGGGCATGCCACTGAAACAGGGGGTCGCTAAACCGGCGCCCCTACCGTATGTAGATAATTGACCTCGCATGCCAGGAAGTAGCGATATGCCGACTGTTCGCCGGACCAGGCTACCTTTCCCAAGGAACAACCCGAAGCTGGTCATCAGGGGAGGGGGAGTACCCTGTCATGCATGCCTTAGGCTGTTACACCATTGACCACGCGTCAACTAGAGAGGACGGGGCATTGTTCCCACAGGACCGATACCCGATGGTTAACCGTTCTTTCCTACTTTGCCAAAGGTGGCGGTGGGCCAAATTGGTGCTTCGTAGTTGATAAACGCCACGTTATCACCGTGTGCATACTATTCCCCCGTCAAAAAAGGTCAAGCGACACGGATGGGAACTCTGGTAGGGGGGCAACTATCCCGGGGAGGCTCGTTCCCACCTGGTGCACTAAAAACTACAGAGTTGAGACGGTAACAAACATCAAAGCGAGACGGGAACAGAGGCGGCTTTTGACACCTCCTATAACTCACCGTGGAGTTGGCAACCATGCACAGGTCCCAGGGTTGGGGCAGGGGAGAGAGCGGGAGAGGATTTGTATGCCACACAACACAAAAAAAAAAACGACAGGAAAACCCGCGGCTGCCTCGCACGCACTCTGCGCTGCAAAAAAAAACTGTTCCGCCAGTCTCGGTTGACAAGTCAACCAACACCAAACCGCGGCGTCACACTGCAATACGACGAAGAAAATAACACTCTCTTCCGGTGGGACAAATTATCCGACAAAGTCGAAAGTCCGGCTTGCACGCACCTGTTGCTGTCGCGGCCGCGGAACCGACGCCCCCCACCCCCCAGCAGCGGTCGACGGCGCCCCCGCCACCGAGAGCATGAGCAACTCGCCCCTCCGCGTGAGGCAAAGCACGCCTTCCCGCCCCCCGCCGCTGCCAAGCAGCAGCCGCATGCTCGTCGGCGTGTCGCCCGGCAGCCTCCAGGTGTGGAGCGGGGTTGGGTCGCCGGAGTTGAGTAGAAGCACTACCGAACCGCGCTTGGGCCTGGACGGGGTGGGGGGGGGNCCTACCGATATCCCTTCCCGCCTTTTCAAACCGCTTCCTGCTCCCCAGTTCAGCTACCGTCTTTTCCTCTCTATTCCATGCCTCAAACATCTCCCTGTATGTCCCATCTATTTTTCCCAGCTCAGTCACGTACACTTCCCTCTCCTCCTTGTACCACGGACATTCCGCGACTACATGAACACGATCTTCGCATTCGAAGCCACAATCACATTTGAACTCGTCGTTTTCTTCTTCTACCGTCCCATGTCTTCGCCGACGTTCTCCAAGGCCTATGTCCCCGGTCCTGAATTTGACCTTGAGCTTTGTTCCTGCATCCGTTGGTCCATGTAAGTAATCCTGGAACCCTATTCCTTCTTTCATCATTCCGTACACTTCTAGACCCTCCTTATCCTCGGTTTCTTTCCTTAGATTCTGTTCTCTCTCGGCACAAGCAACTTGGGCCTGGACGGGGGTGCTGATTGAGGATGGATGGGTACGGCGAGGGACTTTATTCCCTGCAGTCGGTGGCAGGTGACTACAAAAAAAAAAAAAAACGCGCACAGTCCTCGTTTTTTGCCCCGCTACAAGACTGACAATTTTCATTGGCCAGCCGGTTAGCGAGGTCAGTGCTACCCAGCAAAACGAACCACACACACATACATAGGGGGGGGGTGGGGGGGGGGCGGTGCAACGGCGGCAGCAGCCTACCGTAGCCTTGAAGCGCACTGAGGCGGCTGGACGCGTCCCCTTCACAACAGCACACACCCTGCTCGTTCCTCATGATTGTGATGATTGTGCTTCAAAGAGGCATCCGGCTAGCCACGCTCACTGATGCCATCTCGACTACAATACACAGCACAGTGGTACGGCCACGGTCACGGCCACGACAAGCAGCATCCCCCTGAAGACGACGCCCGTTTCGACGACGCCAAAACTAACTCACCCGTCCCCTTCCCCTCGAAGGCTAGCGGCGTCGACACACAACGCCACGTCTCCCACGCCTCCCCCCTCCACGGAAACGCCGGCCTTCCCGCAGCCGACGACCGAGCGAGGGTCGGCTGTAGCGGCCGCGCGGACGTGCGCCCGGTACTCCCAAAGAGGTGTCGGCTGGGGCATGAGGGGCGGGGTGGGGTACACACGAGCTTGCTTGGCGTAGTACTGACCATTGGCCAGCGTTCCTTGTGGGTGAGAGTTTCTGCTCCAAGTCGGAACACCGCCAACATTCGGAGGCTCTTTGAAAGGGGGGAGATTTCAGCATTGATTTCTGCGTTTGTGCAAAGCGGTTCTCCTGCAGAAAACGTCCTCGTGCAAGTTTTTCTCAAAAACGAAGGAAGAATCGTGACTACGGCAGACGGATTCAACAACTGGCGGTCGAACAAACAAATAAACACCAACGAAGGGCGACGGCACCCACGCCGGTTGGTCCGATGGAGGGAAGGGCGACAGAACAAGACGGGGCAAGGCAGCGCGGATGAATCTAGCCGGTAGTTGGAATGACCTGGAGACTTCGTCGACCTTGTCCCTCCCTCCCTCCTTGTGAATAATCTCTGTTTCTCTTTCTGCCCCCCCCCTCTCTCTCGCTCTTTCTCTCCCTCTCTCTTTCTCGCTCTCTCCCCCTATTTCCCCCCCCCCCCCTTGGCTCTCTCTCCTCCTTCTCTTACCTCCGGAGAGACCATGTCCCACACGGCCGCGTACCCGCTCCCCGCCGCCATAATCCTCCCGCTCGCCGCTATGAATCCCAGACACTTGAGCGGGCCAGTTTTGGGCGAAGCAAAACGAACGTGTCGCGTTCTAGGGGGCAGCAGCGTCGACAGCAGAGTCGCCGTCTCTAGCGACCACAGCGTGATAACGCCTGGCGCGGATACAAGGGAGGGAAGGTAGGAGTTTGATGAGCGAGGAAACATGCCTCCAATGGGAGGGAAACTAGACAGCGTAGGGTTAACACCGGAGGGGTCAACCGCGAGGAGTGTGCGTCAACTGTTGAATGAATTATCTGCACGGACAAGCACAGCCGGACTTCACACGACAGCAGCCTAAACCCTACTTTCAACGTTCACCATCTCGGATCTCTTTTGCTCTTTTGCACCAAGGAGGGTTGCGCATGGTACCAGGGTGACGGGCGAGGCATAGCACATGTAGACCAGACCAAAAATGCCTCGGAGACAAACGGCTTCAACCCAAACAGCATGTGCGTATGTTCCGCAGACAGCACCGGGGAGAGAGGTAGTCATGTGTAACAGCATGCCGTAGTCGTTAGACCATTGATCTCGCATCAGGGACGGAACAATATGCCGGATTTCCGTCGGCCCAGGCTACCTTTAACCAGAAGCGATAGCACCNCATTCGCACACCTTGGCCGGTGCTGTGCTGCCCCCGCCGCTGCCCCTTGCGTATGCCGTTGCTTCCGTCCCAGTTGACCTCCTCGTTGGGAGAGTAGGCGACGGCAAGGACAGAGCCGTCGGAGCAGAAGGACGCTCCGGTTGCCGCCAAGCCCTCCTTGTACCGCACCTGCACGAGATCATGGAGCGGGGAAGGGTTGTTCCAGGCCGTGTGTGTGGATTTATTCTCAGACGCGGAGGAGAACAAAACCGTTTCGGTTTGTGTGCGTGCGAAGGTGGAACGCCGGTGTTGGTTGCTTTATCGTGTGTGCATCATTTACCTGTTTGAAAGGCAACACTTGTCCATACAGAACGAAAAAACTGTCTTTTCTTCTTCACGTGGTACTCTTGTTGATACAGAACAAAGAAACACAACAACAACCCCAATAACAACGGCGAACAATCCCAACCCGCGGCTACAAACTCCACCACCCACCGCTACCCAGCAAGTCTAACAGTGGTTCAACATCCATCTCCTGCTCCTGTCCAACCAACCTCCGCTCCTAACCATCAAAGGGGGACGCCACACAAAACCTACCACGTGATTCCACGGAACCCCCACCCACCTCCCTTCGCAAATCTTGAGAAAATATATATATATTATATATATATATATATATCTTTAAATCTCTCACCGAACAACAACATTACCAGTACAACCACAGCGCTACTGCAAACAACCTGAAGCCTCCCATTCATAGTCCGGTACACGCTACAATATCTCGTTCTCACCGACAGCGAGCAAGCCCAGTGCACCGCCTGTTCCCCGTCTCCCTCAGTCCGAACGCCGCCGCTGCCGCCCTTAGCGGCGGCGGCTAGCGATTCCAAGGCATTGTCTGTCCTCCTTAGCCCCCACAAGTTGAAACCGCCGTCCTGCTTGCCGGCTGTCACGACAACGTCCTCTCGGGGGTGATACTCCAGGGCGGCCACCTGACCAAAAAGAAAATGAGGGAGGGGGGAGGGGGGTGTACTCATAGTCGTGCATGCCGTAGTCGTCAGACTATTGACCTCGCATCCCTACAAAGCCGGGACGGAGCACGCCGGGTTCTCACCGGACCAGGCTCTCACATCACCAAGCGCGAAGCGCCGTGAGATATTCGGCGAGTCGCATGAAGGGTGCGCTGCATCCTGCTAAGGGTGTTCGGCATCTTGTGCTTACTTCCTTGCGTACGGATGACAGCTGCGTATGAATTAATTTATTTTCTGGTGCTTTCACTTCCAGAGACAGTTGTAAGCACTGTGTAACTGCCTCGAGGGTGCTTGACCATTTTAACACAACGTGGTGCGATCATCCCCCTTGCGCGGAGTGAGGGTTCTCCACCCCGCACAACATGATCTACTCGACCACCATTATGGTTACCGCCAAAAAAAAAAAACGGAGGTAAAAAAAAAAACGGTAACCTGGTTGCCGAGTTCACGAAGTGAATTGGCTTGTTTTACAACGTCGTTGCCAAGCGACGAAAACCCAATCCCGATGGCAAACACCGGGGGGGGCGGCTTGTTTTACAACGTCGTTGCCAAGCGACGAAAACCCAACCCCGATGGCAAACACCGGGGGGGGCGGGCGGGAGGGGTACTCATAGTCGTGCATCCTGTAGTCGTTAGACCATTGACCTCGCATCCCTTCAAAGCCGGGACGGAGCACGCCGGGTTCTTACCGGACCAGGCTCTCACATCACCAAGCGCGAAGCGCCGTGAGGTATTCGGCGAGTCGCATGAAGGGTGCGCTGCATCCTGCCAAGGGTGTTCGGCATCTTGTGCTTACTTCCTTGCCTACGGATGACAGCTGCGTATGACTTAATTCACTTTCTGGTGCTTTCACTTCCTGAGACACTTGTAAGCACTGAGTAACTGCCTCGAGGGTGCTTGACCATTTTAACACAACGTGGTGCGATCATCCCCCTTGCGCGGAGTGAGGGTTCTCGACCCCGCTCAACATGATCTACTCGACCACCATTTAGGATACCGCCAAAAAAAAAAACGGAGGTAGAAAAAAAAACGGTAACCTGGTTGCCGAGTTCACGAAGTGAATCGGCTTGTTTTACAACGTCGTTGCCAAGCGACGAAAACCCAACCCCGATGGCAAACACCGGGGGGGGGCGGGGAGGGGTTACATGTTTTATAGTCGTTAGACCATAGACCTCGCATCCCTACAATGCCCGGACGGAGCAATATGCCGGGTTTTCGTCGGCCCCGGCAACGGGTCACAACGATGAACTTGGATGGGCGGGGGGGAGGGGGGGGGGCATGCCATGGGTTGACAGGGCATCCCCGCTAAGCAAACGTTACACGTTGGGTGGCCCTCTATGCGTTTCATAGTAGAAAGCGCACGCACGTACGCACAGGATGGTTAGCGCGGACGATGCTGCATAGATAACGAGGGAATCCTGGGCTATATGTAGACGCACCGCGTTGCCCGGCCCGTGAGGGTTCTCGACGCTAGTGTCTGCGGCCCAGTGCCCCGACATCCCCCCTCCCCGCCCGCCGCCTCTGCCGCCGCCGGAGTTGCGCGCTCCCGCGTAGCTGCCCGTGTAGCCGCCGTTGTTGGACCCGAAAGGATCTGACCCCCTGGCGTGCTTCCAGAAGGATAGCGAGGGGGAAGACGCTGGGGCCCGGGAGGCTACCGCCACCATTCTCTGCAAGAGGGGCGGTCGAACAAAGAAGGGAGGGCGGCCAAAAGTTCAAGTTTCGCAAGGGTAGTGGGGGGTCGAAACAACCTGGTACTGTACTTCCTTTCGAAACAGAGAAAGTATAACGTAAACCTTGTGGCGGGGGGGGGCTAGAACGCACTCATTCTTTCAAGACAGAGAAATGAAACAAGACTTAACATCCATTTGTATACGATCATCTCAAGTTCTCGACAAGATTTCCGCTACAAAAAGCACGACGTTCTCAAGCTTCCAAGTAGCCTCCTGTTGCGATGGCCAGATTTGACGTGATTTTGTTCTATTTAGTAGCCCCAACGTGGCAGTGCACGCTGATGTAAACGTAAAAAAAAACATACTTCTTCGGGTCCGGTTTTATTGCCGTCTACCTTTTTCGGGTAAGTTAGCCTGTGACCACGGGAATCGACCCCGACAAGCATTAGACTAGTACGGACAGAGGAAGGTACTGGGCAGAGAGAACGGAACGGTTTTTAATGTGAACACAACAATAACAACAACGACGACAACAACGACAACAACAAATAGTCACCTTGCCGTCGGAAGAGAAGGCCACGTGCTCCACCACAGGCCCAACAGAACCGGCACCACCGGGACCACCATCACTCTTGCCGCGTTGCATCTTGGACAGGTGGTCCGATTGCCAGCTCTTGGCCGAGGTGTCCCTGTTGACCCTTACAACCTCCGCGCTGGCCTCGAGGCAGTTGGTGCCCACATTGTAAAACTAGACAACAGCAGCAGCAGGGGAACGATAGACCAGAGGGAGGTGGGTAGTGAGTGAAAAGGCGCTATTGGCCTCCAGGCAATCGGTGCCCGCGTCGTAGAACTAGACACCAACAGCAGTGGAGACCAACAGTAGACGACGTTGAGGCAGCGGGACATGAGTGAGAAGGCGCTGCTGGCCCCCGCCAATTGGTGCCCACGTTTAGAAGTACATCACTGTAGCCGCAGCAGCGGCAGAGATTGCCATAAGACCAAGAGGTAGTCAAGAGGTAGTCGGATCCCACGAGAGTACAAAGGCGCTGCTCCCGCATGGGCAAGTCGGTGACAACGACATAGAATGAACTCGTGTTTACAGCAGAGAGAGCCAGAGGGTACAGATGCGGTGGTGAACTATCGGGAAAACGAAAACTTGTATGTACAGGCCATCATGATGCCCACCATGCCCACACAACAAAAAACACACACAGGTGTGCATAGCGACAACGACGCCAGGCAAGACAAGACGAGCCCCACCTGGACGTGCCCCGCCCGCCCATTACACACCACGATCCCGCGCTTGGGCCCCATGGTGAGCTTGAGGGCTTGTCTATCCCTCTCAGCCCTCTCTGCCGGGGAGCTTAGCCGTATTGCTGGTGGGCGGGAGAGAGCCAGCCCCCGCATTTGCCACAGGACATCCCACCCTGCGCGGCGACGGCATTGGTTACAAGACCAGTAGACAAAACGGTCAGGCGTCGAGGCCTTCAGGGACGAGTTATTACGTTGTTCGAAAAGGCCGTAAAACACACGCATACGGCGTGGATTAATACACGCACACGGCGTGGGTTGACACACGCACGGGTGTGCGTTGGGTTGTACGTGCATTCTTCGCTTCTTGGGGGAAGTATAACTGTTAAACAATACTGATACGAACTGCCAAACTCTCCCTCCAGCGACTTATAAGAGACAAGTGAAAACGCACAGCGGGAAACAAGCCAATAGTGCGAGAGACGTGTGCCCACAAGGTCGCAAAATTGATTAA
Source organism: Ectocarpus sp. CCAP 1310/34 (assembly GCA_902602495.3). Taxonomy (NCBI): domain Eukaryota; class Phaeophyceae; order Ectocarpales; family Ectocarpaceae; genus Ectocarpus; species Ectocarpus sp. CCAP 1310/34. The sequence goes on along the minus strand of CACKRE030002511.1, from coordinate 154,017 downwards.
ATATAAAAGTTGCCATTCGAAAGGCACCTCACCTGCCAATCCCACGAGGGTCACCGCATTGTCCATTGTAGTCGCCGCGGCGTACTCCTGCCCGGGCGAGACAGCCAGCCCCTGTCAAAAAATAAAAAACGCCCAAGAGATTACACCAAAGCCCTCGAGCAATCGGAGTATCCACAAGTTTCGATCAAGTCATGCACATTCACGAGACGTTGACAGCCTCCTGTTGCGCAGAGGGCAAAACGATTTTCGACAAGACACAAGGCTGTTGTCTTTCCAGCAGATTATTCACAAGTTACTTCCGCCACAAAGCAACATGATGCCGTGATCGCATCATCTTCATGATCTCAGCATCCAACATCTTCGCGACAATCAGTGTGCAAGACCTTCATGATACCATCAGACCCCCAGCACATGCAAGAGCCACGAGATACCCGACGGCAACAGCATGATCGTTGCGGAACGATAGCACGGGAACGGGTTTTCACTGACCTGGAGAGGGGCGCCAAGACGGGGGAGGAAGGCCTTCGTCCCCTTGCTGAGGTTCCACTGTACCAGCACCGCTTCCTCTCCTCCAGAGAACAGCTGGACCCTGCGAGAGGGGCATGGGTTTCCAAAGCGGTGGAGGGGGTGCCGTGTCAGGAGAGGGGGAGCGGGCATTCTTACATAGAAATAAGTCCAATACCCGGCCGGTTTTTCTCCACTCACTGAAAAGACTCCACCACATCCCGTTCGACTGTGGGTATATCTCGAACGGGTAGTCTTTCTGTGTGTGTATTTATTGTTCCTAATAGAAACATGTACGTAACATAGTTGAAGTTTCGTCTGGGTGCGCCGAAGTTTGTCCTTCTAGGCTCGCTCAAGTTTCTTGCTTCTTGGTTCGCTGAGATTCGCCGGGCTTTGTGAGTAAAAAAACACGTCAGTGGTGTGAGCTTGGGAAACGTCACACCACACAAGGCTGGGCTGGTTCTGCGACTGCTTACGCTTCATCTTGTATCATCCCCTTGATGCCACTGTAACGTTCTCATGAGCCCACTCAAGAGGCATCCCTTGCAATACATGTACCAAATAAATCACCGTCGCCAGAAACTAAATTTTACCTTGCAGGGACGACGGCCGCAACCAACGACGACTTACCCGTCCGGGGCGACGGCCATGCACCGCACGGGGTGCGCGTGCCAGTGCATGTCGGTCGACGGAGGCCCCGCCTCCGATAACACCTCCCGTGAGCCCAAAACCTTGAAGGCGGCCCGAAGCCTGTCTGTCAGCTCGTGCCACTGGCTCATGCTCCCGTCCAGGTGTGCCGTGATCAGCTGGAAAGACAGTCCGCAGCAAGACACACAACAAGAACACAGTAGCGTCGTCGTTAGAAGGGCAGCAATATCGATAAGCAACAACAGCATCAACAGCACAACAACAACAACAACAACAACAACAACAACAACAACAAAGCGCGACAAACAACGCATCACATGGACGGTAGCCGCCGTGCAGCACAAACCTCAAGCAAGGTTCATGAAAAAGCCGCGGCCAAGGTAGACAAGAGGGGACCAACAACCCACGCTCGAAAACAAGCCATGCGCTCAGCCCGACGAAACGGCCTCATCCTTACCTTGGCCACTACCACCTACCCCCCCCTCTCACCGATTCCCCGTCGCCCCCCACGACCAAGCTCCGCACCGGGGCCACCGCCGTCACCAACACCGCCTTGTCGCCGGTCCCGACATCGACGGCCATGACATCCCTCCCGTCCTTCCACAACAGCACCGGACAAGTTGTTGTCCCCCACCCTCGCCTCTTTGCGTCGCCCCCCCCCTCGGCGGCGGGGGGAACGGGGGAGCGGGGCGCCGTGGCGCCGATCCAGCGGTACTGCTGCCTGGAGACGAGGATGACGGCTTCGGAGATCCCCTTGGCGAGGCCGTACCGCACCGCCTTCGGAAACAAGACCGCGGTGAGTGAAGGAGAGCGACAACGTGTGTGTGTGTTTATAATTTGCATCGAGCGCGCGAACCGGCTGAGATATGAAAAGACGCCAGTCTCATTGTGGTATAAAACAGCAAATGATTCGTAAAGGCCGTGATCTTGGAGCCCTTGTGTGCGTCTTGCTTGTCAACATCGACCGCGCGAACCGGCTGACCAAAGACCCTTTGTGTATGTGTGCTTTATCCTCATTTGCATCGATCGCGCTAACCGGCTGACCAATGAAAAGACATCAGTTCTCAGGTGTGGCTGGTACTGTGTGTGAGTGTTTTTATATTAGTCCTGAAATCTCTTCTGGCGTGGCGGTCCACACAGTACAAACTTAAATGGACAAAAAGAGAACGCGTGTGCATGTTTGACAGGACAAAAACGCCACATACGACAACCCGACGCGAAGGAAGTACTGTAGCATATCGAACGAGCTTCTTCGTCGGACGTCACATTCGGCCACACTCCCGCCTCTGGAGGTTAAAAATCGTAAACTTTCATGACTGGACCGCCATACTTCAGGTACGAATACTCTCGGCCGAGCCGTGACACTCGGCCAGCAGGCCAACTTCTCTCTCTTGTGCGGGGGGCATGACAGACAGTCACAGGCAGAGGAAGGTCGCCATACGTGACGGTAGGGGTTGCCGCGCACGGTGAGGGGGCGGGGAAACCAGACATGCGGCCTTGCAAGAAACTGTTCTTTAGTAACGAGAAGAGGAGGTTAACAAGGCAGACACCGGGCCACGCGCGGGCCTCCTCAAGCTAGTCACTTGTAACGAGAAAAAGGAAAACAAGGCAAACATCGGGCCACGCGCAAGCCTCATCACGCCTTTCACCTGCCAGTCGAAGAGGCGCTGATCAGCCTTAGCACCGTCGCTCCTCTTCCTGCGGCGACTGAGGGCGCCCTTACTCCCACGTGCATTCCGCATCGCCCCCTTGTTGGGCTCCCCCGACGCACCGCCTGCCTCCTTGACCTGGCCGCCACCACGGCGGCGAGAAGGAGTTGTGCCCCCCCTCCCCTCCTCGATATCAACGTCATCATCATCATCTTCACCGTTGTCGCCGTCATCAGAAGAATCGTCCTCTTCCGAAGTCAAGTCATCGTCATCGCCGTCGTCGTCGTCCATGTCTTGGAGACCGTTCGAGGCAGGGGCGGACGGAGTTCCCCCCCTCTTCGCCTTCTTCCCGTCAGCGTGGCCCCCTTCTTCTCCCCCTTCCTCCCCGTACCCGTGAAGGGAAGCGGTGCCCTCCTTCGTGACTACGATAACGTCCATGGCGCTGCCATTGTTTCCGGTGTTGTCGCGAGGGGGGAAGTTGTTCGCAGGTGAAGGAGACAGGCGGTGCACGCACGAACTTTGGGCGTTCAGAATGTTGCTGATGATTGTCTGAAGCTTAAGTCCGCCGTTCAAACTTGTCGTTTGTGGCAACATCGTCAGCGAGATGGCTTATCTTGGCCGGTATTTGTATCAACTTATACCACCACGTCTACCCCAACACAAACAGAAATCAACTCGAGGAAGGAGATTGTTTGCTCTCATTATGGAGGAATTTTCTATCGCAGATCGTGCTTGCCGGTGAAAGAAACACGCAGCACGAATAGAGAGAGAGAGAGCAAGAGAGGATACAACGCTCGCCTGCCGGGGTAACAACACAGCTATCGCAGAACCGGCAGCAAAAGCAAAGTCAACCATAGAACTAACATCAACAACCGCAGCAACGTCGGCCACACAACCAAGACAGCAGCAACAGCAACAACAAGCACTCACGTCCCGCTGCCGTCTTGTCTGCCCATGAAGAGATGGTACACGGGCATTCCCACGTTGTAAACTCGAAGACACCGCTCAGCCTCTCCCTGGAATCAGAGAGGGAAAAAAACGTCACGATTGTCTGCGTTATGAGGATTTGTGCGGCTAACCCAGGGAAAGGATGCTGGACATGCTCACTACGGCGAGTTAGAACTGGTACGATGCTAGAGCGGAACGGCCCCCGCAACATGCAGGTTCACTCCCGATAAAGACGGTGTAGTGGTGTATTTGGTTATTGTATACTATAGAAGCACAATGAGGGAAAGCCTCCGCGGCGGCTCCAACTACTGGACCAGACCCGGGACACGAGCAGCGTGAATACGCTGCAAAAGCTCCACGAAACGTTAATTCCACCTCCAAAATGTTTCGTGCGAGAAACCATCAGCAACCAGGGAAAGACACCGCAACTACCGTGTAAGACACAAGATAGCACACCCCCTGGACCGATGTTCAAAGCTCGATCTTCTCAACAGCAGAAAGACTCACAGCACCGAAAACGGCGGCGTTGAAGCCGTCTCGTCGAGAGCTTTCCGAAAACGTATCGTTTTGTTTGTGCATCCTCTTTGTCATGGAGAAATCGAGCTTTGAAAATCAGTCCGGGGTGTGTGTTATCTTGTGTCGTATACGGTGAACCAGAAGCACGAAGACCGACCACCTTGGTACGCACGACAGCTGTAGTGGACATCAGCGGCAGCCACAGTATGCAGTGCCGCCCATACCGAACACCCAGCATCACACACACACGTTAGTGAGAAAGCGTGTTCTCGTTGAATTACCCCGCTATAGTACTGACGTGTTGTCACTGGTCAGGTGTTTAGTGCGTCCGATGCAAACAAAAGAAACACGCGGACACAGACAGACCTCTAGGGACAATAGGTCGGCGGAGACATCCCACAGTCTCAGCGTTCCGTCCAGGCTGGACGTCAGGAGACGTCCTCCAGAGGCGGTAGCACCAGCAGCACCAGCACCGGCACCAGCACCAGCACCAGTACCGCTCCCATACACCCCCGGTGGCAGCATCACCATGGCCGTCACATCTTTCGTGTGGCCTGCTAGCCTCAGCAGCTAACGGCGGATAAGTGATATGTGGCGGGGACAGAGATGCGGGCAAGGGGAGTGAGGGCGTCAACAGACGGGTACACAGAAAGAGCAAGACCCGCGGGCGGGGCGAGGGAGAATCAGATGTTGGGTTGGGTTTGCATGGGGATAAGCCAGGGATCCAGTGGCTACTGGTAACGATCAGAATCAGAAACTCCGGGTTTGTGGAGGGGGGCATGAGGAACAGCCTGCTGGTTACAATCTGGAGGTCGGGAATCTAACGTTTACACAGGTATCTGAGAACAACCAAAACGTTGTAAAACGATACCATACACAATGCAATGCAATGGGACCGGCGCTATTCAAAGGTACAGCATTACTTGGTGAATCAGTCTGTGCCCAGAAGAAAATTCATCGGTGTATACACGACCACCGGCGCCATCACTAGCATTGTCCTGAGGACCCCCCCCCCCCCCCCCCCCCCCCCCCCCCCCCCCCCCCCCCCCCCCCCC
>CACKRE030002511.1:138347-148660 GCA_902602495.3 Ectocarpus sp. CCAP 1310/34 | reverse complement strand
TAACGCTGCTGGCCCGCTCTTCACGACGGCCAACCTCATCGGGATGTGGTGCTTACCTGCTCGCCCGTCTCAACGCTGACGCCTAGCACGCTAGAGCTGCACGCGCAAAACACGGTGTCCGACCTGCGGAACGATAGATGCCGCCAAGAGCCAACGCAGCGTGAGGAAGAAATATAATCCCGCGCGTGCAGACCCACTGCATTGTTGTCATTCGACGGGGTTAGTGCGGTGTCGGTGCCACATGTTCTTCTGCAGACAACGACAACAAATTCACTTGTAAATGACAAAGCACTCCCAGTCCACCTACGATCCGAAGAGCCGAAGAGCATTGGCATTGGTCTCGGTACTGCTGTTCGGCGGTGTAACAAGTATGCTTGCTTTCCACCAGAGACAACTATTGGTATCGCGGTACAAACATGAGCACGAGAATCTGTTGTACTTGGAAGATCAGAGGAGCATTGGTATTGGCATATCGGTATTGAAACCTATGTCGTCCGCAACACAGAGGGTTCCGACGCGGACCGAAAGACTGCGCTGCTCTCTTCGACAAACAAGAGCTTCGTGATGCTGAGCATAGCAGAGGCGCCCGATTGGTGTGCGATCATGGAGGAAGGGTGTTGGAGCGGGCTCTACTGCTGTATGCATAGCACACTACATTGCAGTCAGCACAGCAGTCAGTCAGGACAGTAGTAAAATGCATGTTTTTTAAATTCAGTGCGACAGAAACCATACACCACGCTGTCCATCGCTACCGCAGAAAAGCCAAACAACATATCCGCCTCCTGCATGGCGTGATGGGGTGTCGAAGGCACCACACAAGCTACCCGTGGACATCAGTATTTGAAGGTGTGTCAGGTATCACGAGCCACCCATAAGATTTGACGTCCAGTGGTCATCTGCCTGCAGCACCACTCACGAGGGGCTGAACACGGGAGAGCACCGGAACAGGCACCCAGACAGCACGGCTCTCGTCTCATCCGAAGCAAGGATAGGAGGGGCCACAGTAGCATCTCCACCAGCGCCACCAGCAGTAGCAAGCTGCTCTCCACCACCGCTGCCGCTGCTACTACCTATGCGCCGTCTGACACCAGCAGAGCCGCTGCTGCTGCTCTTGGCGACAGCAGTCTTCGTAGGAGTGGACCTACGCGTCTCTCTCTTGGCTCGTGACGCAGGCGGCTGCATTTCTCTTAAGTCAGTGTCTACCAGGGTGGCAGTCGGGACCGCCAGTCTACCTTACAGCTACGCCGTTGATGCTGCCGCTGTATGTCGACGCCATGCGGTGCGGTACCACCACCGATGCGGCGCGACTAGGGGGGCCTGTACGTACACCATGTAAATTGTACCCCCCCCTCGGCCGCCTGCTAGACGGCAAGAATGCAAGAATTGTCCAACGGCAGGCGGGCAGCCCGGCAGCTAGAACATCGTCCAAAGCGCGATGCGCGAGGGGATCAAGCGTGCATAGAGGGAGGGGGTGGAGTAGCCTAGCCTTCCCTGGCTGAAGACGTTATGAAACGAAGCCGATCGGAATACTCCCCACCACGGTCGCGGTCACCGTCGCCATCGCCAGATGCTCGCAGGTGTGTGTTCGTGTTGAGTAACCAGCGGAGTGTGGATTTTGTCTCATGACATTCCCTATTTGTGCGACCGACGTGCAGCAACAGCGTTGCTGTCCCTCTCGCCTTTCCTCCTGATGGGACATGGCCACCCTCCTAGCCCGTACGATTGCACCATTGGTATGCTTCTTCAGAATAAGCGAATAGACAGGTTTGCCGGGCTGACTGATATTCGCCCTTCCATTCATCATATTAATTCATCATGACCAGGTGTGCCGGGCGGAGGTGCTATGCCAGGACCATCTTTGTGTGTGTTTGTCTGTCTGTCTGTCTGTCTGTCTGTCTCTGTCTCTCTCTCTATCTGTCTGTCTGTCTGTCTGTCTGTCTGTCTGTCTCTCTCTCTCTCTCTCTCTCTCTCTCTCTCTCTCTCTCTCTCTCTCTCCTACCCCACCGTATCCTGACGCTCTACCCCTATGCCCCGTTGCTGCGCCAGCAGTCACGCCGTCCTTCGGGTTCCGGTGACACCCACCAAGGCCGCCGCCATGAGGGAATTCGCATCGCCTCTTAGTCGCCGACAAAGCAGCTCCGGGGCAGCAGCAGCAGCAGCAGCCTCTTCCATGCTGCCACCCCCGCCGTCACCGCTCAAGACAGGAGGTCAGCACCAGGAACAACAGCAGCAGAAGCAGCAGCAGCAGCAGCAGCGGGTGCCCCTGTCCCGCCTTCAAGGGGCCGCCCGCCCGAACGGAGATGCCCACCACCACCAATCGGCAACAACGACAAGCTTCCAGTCCCCTAGCAAACGCAGCAGCTTCTTGCGCGGGCCGCGGACGGGGAATGCCGGTCCTCCCGCTAGCGGCTCCGGCGCTGCCGGGCTAGCGGTTTCCTCTCCGCCGAGGGTGGTGACGGCCGGGGGCGCGATGCGCGTGTTGACACCCGCAAAGGATGCCCGCAACGCGGGGGGTAACAGGCGGCATGTCAGCGGGGGAGGGGACAGCACGCTTTCTTATTCCAACAGCAGCAAGGAGAACGACTTGCCTTCGTCTGCTACTCACCTTCCTTCGGACAGCAGCGGCGGTGGCGAAACTGCCGCCGTTTCCGGCGGTGGAGGAATGGTCGACGGTTTCGGCGTTCGCAACCGGTTCGGGGCCGCGCGGCGGGTCAGCAGCCACAGCAGCGGCAGCGGCGATAGGCCGGTGGACGATGAAGAAGGCAGCAGGGACGACGACGACGACGACGACGATGGTGTCCTTCCCAGTAGGGTCGCCGTTGCCCCCGTAAGGACTGCTGCTGCTGCTGCTGCTGCTGCCAGGTCGACCTTCGGCCCCGCTCGAATTAATGCCGGACATCGCAGCTCGGCGGCGGCAGCAACAGCAGCTGACCGCCGGGCTTCCGCCGCCTCTTCTCGACGCGTGAGGAGGGTGGGCAACGGCCGCGACGGTGCCGGAGCGAGCGTCGGGACGGAAGCGGGGGAACCTCAACGTAGTGCTGCCAGGAGAAGCAGCAGCAGCGCCAAGAGCGCGGGACCGGGGGTATCAGAGGCAGCCGTTAGCTCTTGGGGAACGGTTGGGGCTGCCGCTGACATGAGAAACAATCCCCGGCGCGTAAGCACGTGGAGCAACAACAGCGGCAGCAGCAGCAGCAGCAGCAGCAGCAGCGCTCCCAGCATCGGGGGAGGGGAGCTCGCAGGGCGTCGATCGGTGTCTCGACCCATCGGCACCAGACACAGAAACAGCAGCACGGGGGGAAGCAGCAGCAGCGCGGCCTCTGAGCATGCTTCCGCCGTCCTGTCCTCTGCGTCGAACGCCTCCTCCACGAAGAGAAACCTCAAGGGAGCGGCCGCCGGTCGCGTGCGCGATCGGAGCACCAGCAGCGGTGGCGGCGGGGAAGGGCTAGTGAGGAGAGCGTCTGCAGCGGGTAGGTGTCTGGCGGGGACGTGCGAGGAGTGCGGAAAGGGGAAGGGCGGGAAGAGAGGGGGCGAGGGAGGGAGGCCTTTGTGCGAGGACTGCGCCATCGACTCCGCCGAGCATGAGGCGGAGAGACACAGGGTGGGGGCAAGGAGGCCTGCGGGGAGGAGAAGTGGTGTTGCTGCGGTGAGTGTATGATGCGCTGCGTGTTTTGTTTTTGCTGCCCTTGTGTTTTTTTTCTAGCAGTTCCGCGGGGTCTGCTTTCTTGAATCCCCGCGCACGTTGGCCTTGCTGCGACTAGACGGCGGTGAGATCAGGATGGTTTCGGTTGGTTCAAGGCAGTCGTTTGGCAACGGCTTTATTTTTTTTTGTTGACGCTCGTAGCAAGAGGGAGGGTTGCTTCTGCAGCCGATGTCCGCGTGAAAGCTCAACGACAATAGCAACAGTTGAGTATGCGCTCTCGGCGTTGCAATGTCTCTTGCTTCGTGGGAAGAAAACGCGAAATCTGCTGCTGTGGAAGTAGAACGTGGTGGTACGTATCACGAGATGGTGCTTATAGTCGCCTTTTCGAGAGGTCATGTCAAAGCAGGGATGTGCCTGTAGTTGTATTTAGACACCGGTTGCGGAATTCCACCATGAAAGAGCCATCGGTACGATGAAAAGGAGAGAACACAGCATAGTTCTAAGAAGACGTCGCAAATGATTTTGCAAAGTTGCCAATGTTATATAGAATATTCTCGACTTTGGATTCTGGATACTCCGTCGTTGAATCGGACGTGCAGTTGGGCGATCGGCGGGGGGAAGGAGTCGTGTCGAGCGTAAAGCCCCACCATATCTTGTACATGTTGATGTTTAACTGTTAAGTTTGGGCTGGCCATCTATAGGACCACGGAAGGCGCCTGTCAGCATCAGTTGAACCGGTACGTGTGTTGGAAGGTAGGAGAAAGAGACCACGCGGTTTTTATTGCGAAGACAACAACAGCAACAATCGTATCGAATTCTCGATCGGCTTTCTAGAAATGCAATGGCGGATTCGATGGAAAAAGAGGTCGCCAGCGATGACACAATCATTAAGCCGGGTATAGTGTCACCTCTGCGTCCCAGTTTTTTTCCCATTGATGCCGAGTGCCCAGCCTACTCCTTTCAGTACATGGTTGACGTACCAACGGGGAGAGTATTACAGGAGAACTCCTCCACTTTTCCTCCTGGGGTGCTTGCTTGCCTGCAATTATTAACGCGAAGAGGGTTCAGCGGTCACGACCTTCGTTAGCTGTGTGACTATAGTGCCAGTTGAATAATGCCAAAGTCCGGTATAGTCCGGGTAATTTTTCTTGACGCAGACACAGGCCTGAATAATGCCAAACCGGCACTATTGAGGGCTGCCCGCGACGTGATGACCGCATGCGCATGGGAAGTTCCAAAGGCGTTTTCATACAACCTCCCACTCCAGGCCTGCTGATTCCACTGAAACCGTTTCAGGACTCCGACGTTGGCTCCGTTCGTTCCCTAGCTGTATGTTTACTATTCTCCCATTTTTGTTTTGTGGCATGGCAGGCGACTTACCGCCGTGCCCCCGCCTTTTTGTTGAACGGTGCTGTTCTAATTGTACCATCTGCAGGCCCCCGTACGAAGGAGATCGATGGTGCCGCCAGCGGCGACAGAGACAGCAGGCGGAGGCGGAGGCGGAAGCGGGGGCGCGGTGAAAGATCGGGACCTGGGGCGTCGAATGTGCATCCAGGATTTTCAGGTAGGCGATGACGACGACGACGTAATATGGTAGCTTTCCCGGCTGTCGGGCCCGCTATCACAAACGTTGACCATTTGACAGACTACGACGAACGCTGGCCTCTGGAAAATAGCGATGGATTTGATAGTAGATGGGATAATGACATGGGAAGAAGGAGGCATTGATGACGGCATCTTGCAATGTTTTTGTGTTTTTCGTTTTTCGGGGGCCTTGTTTCGGAATCGACCGGAACAGCTGAAATAGTATCGGAGGAGGAGGGAGAGGAGGCTGGAACAATTTTCGGTTCTGATGCCTCCGTTCGAGTAAGCACTGTCAGCTAATAAGCTTATGTGCTAGTCCTTTGGCTACTGTGTTGCGCACGAATCACACGCATGGTAGACGCGGCTTTCTTAGTTTTCGGCACCGACCGGATTCACTCAATGGCGCCATGTTTCCGCTGGGTTTGTGCTTTTCCTGAAGGTTTTTGCTACGCACAATTCTACGATTTTTTTGTGTGTCCTATGCCTGCTGTTTGGGCTGCTGATACGGTATTAAACCGAATTTTTGAGTTGTTGACCGCACATCCAAACGGGCGTTTGCGCTGTCGCTTGTGATTGCATAGGTGACGTCAAAGCTCGGCATGGGCAAGTTCGGCATCGTCTATAAGGCCAAGAGCAAGCAGTCGCACAAGACCGTCGCGATCAAGGTGATTTACAAGGTAAGATGTGAGATGCAGCAAATCACCATTTTCATGGTTGGAGGTCGACATGATTTCAAGCTACGTTAGTACCACTTTGCTGTTTGACCCCGATCAAGTATGTACCGAAGCGTGTTGGCAGGTGCCAAGAATGGGACAAAGGAATAAAATGCGTGGGTGGCGGAATATTTCGCAACGCCTGTGGTCAACTTCTCTCGACAATTGTCCCGTTCGGAGCCCTTGATTGTGGCAAGGTTCACCCCATACTTCTTGTCCCCAAAAGGAATGTGTGTCGCAAGTTGCGATGTGCCTACCGTATATGACACAAGAAAACACACCCCCTGGACCGATTTTCAAAGCTCGATTACTCCACGACGAAGAGAATGCATAAACGAAACGATACATATTCGAAAAGCTCTCGACAAGACGGTTTCAACGCCGCCGTTTTCGGCGCTGTGACTGTTCCTGCAGTTGAGAAATCGAGCTTCGAAAATTGGTCAAGGGGGTGTGTTATCTTGTGTCATACACGGTATATGTCTTGCACAGTAGAGTGACAAGCACAGGTCGACCTCTCGTAACACCCGCTCACGCATTAGTCACACATGTACAGCAAAATGCTGCCAATCTTTCAAAAGGAAGTCGATGTGTGACCCTCCTCCCTTTCGTACCCCGTTAACGTATCCCCTCGTATTTCCCGCGGCGAACGCGTCCATACGAGGGTGCTTTTTTCTGTCTTGAGACTAAAATGGAAACGTACTTCGATAAATATCTCCGACTGTGGGTCGACCGTGTATTTTTCAATCCTGTTGTCCTTTTTTTTCCGCCCACGTTGTCCCTTGCTTCCACTCCAGCTGTCGATTTCTCAATCCCGTCTTGCCTCTCTTCGCTTTTCGTCGATTTTTTTTTTTACTTTTTTATTTGTCTATCGCTTCGTTTCCCTCGTTGGCTCTCGTCGCTTCCGATCAGAGCTCTCTACGCGACGGCAACTACCAAGACGCCGTCAATCTAGACCGCGAAAGGCGCCTGCAGGCCAATCTGCGCCACCCCAACATCGTGGGTATACAGGACTCCTTCCAGGACCCCAAGTTCGTCTACCTGGTGCTCGACTTCGCCTCAGGGGGAGACGTGTACAAGGTAGAACTTGTGCATGAAGAACATCGTCGGTGGCTTGTAAGAGATGCACTTGTGCCTCGGTGAAGGACACCCATGGTCCTTTGGATTGATACCCCTCCTTTGTGTTGTACATTCTGCGGGGGACCATACCTGTGAAAAAAAGGTTGGAGTGCCCTAAAAAAAATGATGTCCTTTAACTGAGGGTCGGCTGCAGATAGCTATTACTGCCTGCACTTTAAGAACGTACAGTTTCGGTCGGGGCTGGGGTTATTTCTTCCTCAAGTAGGCTACAAATGACCGCTAGGTTAAATGCATACCGGCAGGTTGTTGTTTGGGGTGCTCGGTAGAGTACTGATCAACGGGCCCTCCAGGGTTGGACCGTCTTTACGCCATCAATAATTTTTTGCGAGGAACTAAAACAGGGAGGGGTGACGCAGACCCTATTCCCTAACCCTAACCCATACCCAACTTGCCCTCGCAGGCTACTGACTATGGGTTGAGGCGCGGGCCCCCTCTTGCCTCCCTCGTGTCGTTCACCAGTTAGTTGTACGAAGGTCTTGAGCCAAACTTCTTTCTCTTCCGGTCCCTGACGAAGCTGCGGCACACCGACTCGACAACACGTACATTAGATACGTCGTCGGTACATAAAAGAGATACAGTCGTCCCTCATTCAAGGACACACATGGTTTTCGTTGGTGTAGGTGTCCTCAAGCCGGAGGAAGTGTCCTTTCTCGATACCCCTCCTTATTTTGCACACTCTGCGGGGCACCTTGCCTGTGAAAAGAAAGGTGCCCTTAACAGGGGGAGTGTCCTTAGTGATGGTGTGCTGCACCCGGGGGACGGCTTTACAGATAGCGCCCACATCAATGGCCGCCATCTAGGTTTTCTCCCACCCGCTGTATTCGCCAACCGTGTTGCATTCCACGTCCCATCTCTTCGCATCTTTTTCTGAGCAGGTGCTGTCTCAAGAGCGGCATAAAATGGGTCTGCCCCACGAGGTCGCCGCAGCGTACCTGTACGATGCCGCTAGCGCCGTCGACTACCTCCACCGCATGCATGTCATGCACCGGGACCTGAAGGTGCGTTTCTCGGAGAAGCCTACTTTAGTTTGTGATTGTTTTGTCTCTGCTGCTGCTGCTGCTGCTGCCTCTGCTGCTGCTGCTGTGACTGTTGTGGCCGCCGCTTCTGTGGCTGTTGTGGCTGCGGCTGCGGCCGCGGCTGCGGCTGCCTCTGTTGGGCGTTTCTGGGTTTCATCCATCCCCTGCTTCTTGTCGGTGCTGTTGTTATCGACAGAGATGGTTTGTCGTTGCTGCCGCTATTGGTGGTGGTGCTACCATTAAACTCTTGTGCCATTAGGATGACCGTTGCTAAGCGTTGATGGCGCTGACCGGTCAGATGGTCGGTGCACGGACACGCACATTGCAACAATAATCGCGGTTTGGTGTATAGGAGAAAATGAACGAACATATGTATGTACGTACATATCTCACTTTCCGCGCCACCCCTCTCGCATCGTCGTTGGTTTGTTGGTATTGCTGCTGATCATTCCGTCCTTAAAACTGTCGTTCGTATCTCTCGCACCCGTTCACGGCAACACTCCTCCCTGAAGGCGGAAAACCTGCTGGTCGACTCAAAGGGGCGGCTTCAGCTCTCCGACTTCGGCTGGGCGGTGCACGCGAAGCCCCCCCACCAGCACATACGGCGGACAATGTGCGGGACCCCCGAGTACGCGCCCCCCGAAATCCTCGCTCGACACCCGGAGTACACTAAGGCGGTCGATATCTGGAGCCTGGGGGTTCTAGCGTTTGAGCTGCTGACAGGTTTGTTGGTGGAGGTGGTGGTTGATGGCGATGTCGTTGTTGTTGTGATTGGTGGTGTTGTCGTCGCTACAGCAGTGTGGGGTTGGTGCTGCCGTTGGTGGCGGCGGCGGGTCGTCGTTGTTGTCCCATGATGTCACCTGTCGGCAGTATTTGTGGCTATGGTAGTGCCGGTGGTGCTCTAGTTTTTTACCGCGGTACCCAGCACTTTCGGGTTATGAAAGACGCGGCCATTCAGTTTTTTTTTGTTCCGTTATTTTCGTTGGTTTCCCACTTGCCGCAGGGAAAACTCCGTTCTCCAGAGCGCATCCGGCGACGAGCCCCCAAACCGCCGCCGACTGGAACGACAACGACGGCAGCAGCACCCAGACATCCCGTAGCCCCAATGATGGATCAGGCCCCACCGCCACCGGGATGCAAGGAGCACCAGGTAGCGCAGAAGCGGCCGCGGCGGCAGAGGTCGAGGAAATCCACAAGGGTGACGACCACGCCAAGCTCTACGGCCGCATTGCCGGCTGGGGGGGGTCCCGTGCCAGCCTTTTCGGGCGGGGTACCCGGGGGTCCGGCGCCCCCGAGCTGGCCCAGGACGTGGTGATGGCGATGCTTAGACCGGTGCCGGGGGACAGGCTGGAGGCCGGGGAGGTGCTGAAGCTGCCGTGGGTAGCGTTGCGGGGGAAGGGCGCCGCTGCCTCAGCTACTACATAGTAGTGCTTTTTTCGTGTGTAGGTCTTGTTGGTGCGATGCTGCTGCAGAGCGGATGTTTTTGCCCGTGCGATCTCGTCGCAGTCTGTGGTGGTGTAGTTGACGTACTGCTGTACTAAGTGGCGTACTGTCGCTAGCGTTTTTGTGCCTGTTGGGTGCACGGAACGGTGCTTATTTCGCCGCATGCGGTTTAAAATGACTCGGAGTACGGGTACGGTACGAAGATTATTATTAGGCGAAAGAAGAAGACGGGAGTGTGCAATAGGTGTGTCGCTTGCTTGAATGGTATAGTTTGTGGGTTGGCTGGTGGCACTAGGAAAAGAGTATTCTCCTGCTGCTGCTGCGCTATTTCCGTGGGCTGTGGTTGCGGCGCACATCGACAGCCGTTGGGCTGACCGATATTTCACGGTGTCGTTAGGTGTGCTGCGGTTGTGTCACCCGAGCTCCAAACACTGTTGTAGGATTTCATCTGACGAGGAAGCTGGACTGGGTGGGGATAATGACTGCTGGCAACATACGTAGTATCCGTTGGCTATCTGTACAGTTGCGTGTCTACTGCTTTGTAGATTTATTTGTGTTGCGGACTCTATGTGCGCAAATCTAGATTGCATATCTGCGTCCTGGAACTCTAACACGCCGATGAAAAAAAACGAATAATCCTCACCCAATGGTGATTTACTTGTCAGTCGGAAATCGACGGTCCTCCGATGCTATCGCAGCAGCTGAAAATTGCCAGTGGCGATGAAGGCACGCTGCGATCGCTTGGGCTATTCACCGTGGGGGGGGGGGGGGGGGGGGGGG
>CACKRE030002511.1:100860-124830 GCA_902602495.3 Ectocarpus sp. CCAP 1310/34 | reverse complement strand
AGGGGATGGCGGGAGGCCCCGGGGTGGCGGCCGGGCGGCATCAACGAAAGCTCCAACAGCGACGGCGGCGACCTCCGGTGGCAGTGTTCCCCCCGCGGCGGCGGCGGGGGGGATGGCCGGAGGCCCCGCGGTGGCGGCCGGAGCGGCAGCATCGGCGGCAGCTCCAGCGGCGACGGCGGCGACCTCCGGTGGCAGTGTTCCCCATGCGGCGGCGGCGCGGGGGATGGCCGGAGGCCCCGCGGTGGCGGCCGGAGCGGCAGCATCGGCGGCAGCTCCGGCGGCGACGGAGCAGCGGCAGCATGAGCATATGACGGAGCCGGAGAGCAGGGTGGCGGGCGGAGCAGCGCGCAGCGCGGTGTTGGCGGAACTTGCGCGGATGGAGGGGGGGCCTTCGCGGGTGAGCACACCTGCGGCACCTGTTGCCACACCTNCAGGAGCGGTAGCATCGGCGGAAACTCCGGGGGCGACGGAGCAGCGGCAGCATGAGCATATGACGGAGCCGGAGAGCAGGGTGGCGAGCGGAGCAGCGCGCAGCGCGGTGTTGGCGGAACTTGCGCGGATGGCGGGGGGGCCTTCGCGGGTGAGCACATCTGCGGCACCTGTTGCCACACCTGCCCCCGCGCACTCGGCGGCGATGGCATCGGACGGACTGTGGACGGAGATGGTGCATGAGGGCGGTACAGGCGGACGTCGTCGGCAGGGGCAGCGGGAGTTTGTAGCGACCCCCGCAGTGACGAGGTCGCGGGCGAAGCGAGATGGGTCGGGGCCGGGGATATTTGTTCGTCTAGCCACCGAGGACGAGATCAAGCGGTTTATCGCCGAGCTGCCTGCACCGGGCGTGGCTGAGCCAGCCCTGCCGACGGGGCTGGTGTGCGACCTGGAGACGCCTGAGACATACGGGGAGGCGCACGCGGGGCCCCACCACCACATCTGGACCAACGCCGAACGCAAGGAGTTTTTCGGGCTGAATGCAGTGGGCACCTTAGCGGAGGTCGGGTCGGAATAGCAACGAGGGACGAACGTCACCTCCGCCAAGTGGGTGTATTCATGGAAGGGAGACGAGTTCGGGTATGCTGTGCGTGCTAAGGCTAGGTTGGTAGCCCGTGGGTTTGCGCAGCGTGAGGGTGTTGACTTCTTTGAGACTTTCTCCCCGTGTCCTTCCATCACGAGCATTCGATTGCTAGCCGCCATTGCCTGTGTGTTAGATTGAGACTTTTGCCATTTCGATGCCGAGCAAGCCTTTGTCCAATCAGAACTGGATGAGGTTGTGTTCATTCGTCTTCCCCCTGGATGCGGTGCGCTTTCCGGTAAGGTCGTACGGTTGAGACGGAGTCTATACGGTCTGAAGCAGGCGTCCCCCACGTGGCATCATCACTTGATGCGTGGTATGAAGAGTCTTGGTTTCGAGTCTTGTGCCGCCGATGCGTGTGTGATGCGTCTGATCGAGAGCGGTGTAGTCACCATGGTGGTTGTGATCCACGTAGACGACATATATTCTATCGGGTTCAAGAGCAGGTGCGATCAGTTTGGTGTTGACCTCAACCNCCCACGTGGCATCATCACTTGATGCGTGGTATGAAGAGTCTTGGTTTCGAGTCTTGTGCCGCCGATGCGTGTGTGATGCGTCTGATCGAGAGCGGTGTAGTCACCATGGTGGTTGTGATCCACGTAGACGACATATATTCTATCGGGTTCAAGAGCAGGTGCGATCAGTTTGGTGTTGACCTCAACCGGTATGTCCATTTCCAACCTTGGGAAAGTGCGCTGGTATGCGGGTTGATTGGTATTCCCGTGACACGGTGTTGGGGACGGTGACTTTTTCGCAGCAGGCTGTAGCGGAGAACATCGTTGCCGAGTTCGGTGTGACGACGGACAAGAGACACCTATGGTCGTTGGGTTGAAGCTTGAGCAGTACGACGCCGANTCCATTTCCAACCTTGGGAAAGTGCGCTGGTATGCGGGTTGATTGGTATTCCCGTGACACGGTGTTGGGGACGGTGACTTTTTCGCAGCAGGCTGTAGCGGAGAACATCGTTGCCGAGTTCGGTGTGACGACGGACAAGAGACACCTATGGTCGTTGGGTTGAAGCTTGAGCAGTACGACGCCGACGAGCCCGATGTCGACGAGCCTTTCCGGTCGCTAGTGGGACACTTGATGTGGCTGGCGAATCAGACTCGCCCGGATATTCTCAACGCGGTGCGTGCCGTTGCGAGGTATTCGCACGCGCCGAAGCGACTGCACTGGCAGGCGGCTTTGCATGTTTTGATGTATCGTATGTTAGATTCACGAGCGGTTACGGGATTACTCCTCAAAGGGGCGCGGTGGGAGGAGACCACATGGAACTTTGCCAACAAGGCAACCGACCGGCGGTCTGTTTCTGGGGCACTAGTGATGTTCGCTGGTGCGTGTGCAAGTAACGCGGCTACTACCCCCGACTCGAAGCACATCGACATTCGCCACCATTGAATCCGTGAGCAAGTAGCGCGGGGGGAATTCAAGGTAGTCCACGTCCGGTCGGACCTGCAACGCGCGGATTTCTTGACCAAACCGCTGCCCGAGGAGACTTTGCGCGCATCATGACTTCGTGATGAATATTCGTTGATTTTGTTCTTTGTGTTGCACTTTTTCAGCGGGGGGGCCTTTCTTGCATCTTGTGTTTTATTTGTGACCTGGAACTGACCTTTGATCTGCTGTTCGATGTTGATTTCTGCTTTCGCGATGGATGGGATAGTTCTGCGTGAGAATCATCATAGTCGTGCACGCCGTAGTCGTTAGACCATTGACCTCGCATCCCTACAAAGCCGGGCCGGAGCACGCCGGGTTCTCACCGGACCAGGCTCTCACATCACCAAGCGCGAAGCGCCGTGAGATATTCGGCGAGTCGCATGAAGGGTGCGCTGCATCCTGCCAAGGGTGTTCGGCATCTTGTGCCTACTTCCTTGCGTACGGATGACAGCTGCGTANNNCCTTGCGTACGGATGACAGCTGGCGTATGACTTGTTTTATTTTCTGGTGATTCACTTCCAGAGACAGTTGTAAGCACTGTGTAACTGCCTCGAGGGTGTATCTATTTTTCCCAGCTCAGTCACGTACACTTCCCTCTCCTTCTTGTACAACGGACCGCCGGGGGGGGTGGGGGTGGGGGGTGTACTCATAGTCGTGCATGCCGTAGTCGTTAGACCATTGACCTCGCATCCCTACAAAGCCGGGACGGAGCACGCCGGGTTCTCACCGGACCAGGCTCTCACATCACCAAGCGCGAAGCGCTGTGAGACATTCGGCGAGTAGCATGGAGGGTGCGCTGCATCCTGCTGAGGGTGTTCGGCATCTTGTGCCTACTTCCTTGCGTACGGATGACAGCTGCGTATGACTTAATTCATTTTCTGGTGCTTCACTTCCAGCGACAGTTGTAAGCACTGCTGTGTAACTGCCTCGAGAGTGCTTGACCATTTTAACAGAACGTGGTGCGATCATCCCCCTTGCGCGAAGTGAGGGCTCTCGACCCCGCACAACATGATCTACTCGACCACCATTATGGTTACCGCCAAAAAAAAATACAGAGGAAAAAAACAACGGTAAGCTGGANTGTTTTGGTTTTGATTTTTCGGGATGAATGCTGCAGCAGGGGGGCTGTTGAATTGATTGAATATTTTGATTTTGACTTCATGTTCAGGATGGAATGGATGTTACAGCAGGGGGGGCTGCTGGACTGGTTTCTTTGTCAAGGTGTTGGATATCGGAGGAAAGAATTGGCATGTTCTCGTTTGTTGAACTGGTCATTAAGTTAAAACATGAATATTTATCTGAGGAATGAATTTGTTCTGGGTAGTCAGGACGTAAGACACGTTTTCCCGGAGTCACCTGTCCTCCCCGTTCTGACGTGATTCTCATGTAATGTTGATCTTTTGCTGGGTATTTTTCCAAGGGTGATTGTTCGTCTTTTGACTGCTTGAGAATTTGGTGGAGCATTTTTCTCAAGAGGGTGATTTGTTTTTCTTGACAGACCTTTAAGGGGTAGAAGTTTGACATCAAAAAGGTCTGAAAGCTTTGCAGGACGTGTTCTGTTGGAGATCCGGCGATTTCGTGGGACATGTGCAATTGGCAGAGTCGTTTGGATTGGAATGGTGGATGGTGTATTGTTGGCATAGGGGTTTTGATTTTTCTGTCCGCCGTTTTGCCTGGCAATGATAGTCTCGACAGGGATTTCGTAGATCGTATTTCGTACCGAGCAGGGGGGTTGTTTGGGGTGCTCGGCAGAGTATACTGTCTACGGGGCCTCCGGGGGATACGCGGATGGTATGTATTGATGCACATGCTACATGGCGATGGTGTTGCCTGCCGCATGTCTCTCACTCTCTAAGCAACAAGGTCTTGAGTCAACCTTCTTTCTCATTCGGCCTCTGACGAGCTACCGCACCCAAACACCTACAGACTCTAGATCTTTATTGTTGTGGTTAACTGCGAATCGATACTGTATTCACGAAGCTACAGCGAAAATTCGCGAACCAAGAAACATACCTGGCGCCGCGGACCTTTCCCCCCACCGCGACCGTCCCTTCCGGAACTCCTATCCACCCATCTCTCCCCTTCCCCATGAGCACGGGCTCTTCTGCCCTCTCCGTCCGTTTGGATCCACCTCCCCTGCCCCCGCCCTCCCGCCCTCTCTCCTGGACATCTCGCGCCCGGTCTACCATACTCCCGCTCTCCTCTCGGTCCCGGTGCGGAGCGAGGCTGGCGGCAGGGCACCCCTCCCTCTTCTCTCGCCGAAACCCATTGTCGTCGACCCCCGGCCCCTCCCCCTGGTGGTGCGGCCCTTTGCCCTCCAAACAAGCAACTGGCACCAGCACACAGATTCCCCATTTTGGCAAACACCGTCAAGGGTTTTTCGAAAAGAGACAAAAAACGTTACATAAATGAGCAGCTTTCGAGCAAAGAACAACAGGCTGTAAGTAGAGAGCCCTTCGTCCCCCTCCAAAGAAGCAACTGGCACCAGCACACAGATTCCACATTTTGGCACGCACCATCATGGTTGTGACAAGAGAAATAGCGTTACATGAGCAACTTTCGAGCAAGGACAATATCGGACTCTCTTGGGGCAAGCATTCGATGAGCCTTTCTCTCCCTGCAAAGAAGCAACTGGCACTAAAACAGTCCCCATGTGGCAAAGCCCGTCATGGTTTTCAACAACAAAAAGGCGTTATGTCGAACAAGAGAACAGGGCAAGTATTCGTTGAGCCCCCGTCATCAGCGGGAACACGTTCCGTTCTCTGCGAGACAGGGGAGGTAACCACATACAAGGGCCTCCCGAGTAGGAGGGGTCACCTGTCATGGTCACGATTACGGCCCCGCCGCGATATGTTGCATGACCCATCGCCGCCGTCGTCGTCTCGAGAGCGGCCAGGGTACGTGAGGTTGTCGCCGCTGCCGCTGCTATCGCTGTCGTCGTCGTTGCTGTGGTGGTGGTAGTGGTTGTTAGTCTCATGGTGTACCCAGCGACGACCATTCCTGTCGCGCTGGTGGCGCTCAGGCCGCGCGGGGCTCCTCGAAGCTTCTCGGCGTCCTTCATCCAGTTCGCTGTCTTCGTCGTCTTCAGCATAGTCCTGATAAGAACAAACAGATGAAAGATCAAGGTTGGCTTTGTTTGCTGTGCTGTCGCCATTGGGTGAGTAGCTGCAATGTTCGGGATCAGAGAGGGTGCTGCCAAGGCAGCTTGACCTCTCTTAGCCCTGGCCTTCTCGTAAAAGGTGCGGTGGGAAGGAGGTGTCTCTCATGGCCGTGACAAGCCGCGTTCTTCCTCTCCTGAACCCGTGCTTTCGCTCGAGTTATCTCTCAAAGCCGTATCCGTTACAACTGTGTACCAAGCTGTTGACGAGGGACGTAGGATAGACCCTTCTCGAGACAGAACGGAAGGTGTTCACCACATCATCTACTCCACGTGACCCGGCTTCGTATCTCCTCGACGGATAAGGCAAGGCCGTACGATAGCCGTAGATAGGGTTTGAACCTCCTGGAAACAGAGCACGGTCGGGGTCCCTCTACAGGCCGGCAAGTGCCAGGCCAACTCACCCGCCATGTAGTGGGCACCCGCCCTATTCTACGGGAAACACCATTTGGGGTGTTCTTGAGTATCGATGCCTCGAGACAATAACCACCCTAAGAGCACCCACGACTATACAACGAAGGAATGGCTGAGGGGGGCATGGGGAACACATAAACGTAGATGTTAAGAAAACTTGTGCGAGTGACCAGACACGAAACAAAGCTTTCGCTTTCATTTTCTCACGAACAATAACATGAGTACAGCAGTGCGCTGTGCAGGAAGAATACGGCAAAAAACTCGCAGTACAGGGGATGGGCCCACCTCCGAATTCAAGTGATAGCCCGTTTCTGCCCGCCTAATCTGCTGAGTGTTGTTACTGGGGCGAGGCTGATACAGCCGCTGCGTTACACCGATGCTCACGTATGCGAGGGCTCGGGTCATTCCGGGCTGTACTCCCAAGATCTGAGGGGTAAAGTGGCCAGGGAGGTAGAACGGAGGAAAGGAGGGAGGGAGGGAGGGAGGGAGGGAGAGACAGTGAGAGAGAGAGANGAGAGAGAGAGAGAGAGAGAGAGAGAGACAGACAGACAGACAGACAGACAGACAGACAGGAGGGAGGGAGGGAGGGAGAGACAGTGAGAGAGAGAGAGAGAGAGACAGCGAGAGAGAGAGAGAGACAGACAGACAGAGAGACAGACAGACAGACAGACAGACAGACAGACAGACAGACAGACAGACAGAAAGACGGACAAACAGATGGAAGACAGAGAAAGACACCGAGGTCAAACGAGACAGATACAGACCGCTGTTGTCGCAGGTGTTTTCTCACGACCCCCAGAACTGCGCCTGTATCCGGCTATAGTTCGAGGCGCGATCGGGGGGCGTTGGTGTCACCAATTCAACAAATATTCGCTGGCGGAAATAAGTTTTCTTTTCGAAGTGTGTCGTGCCCTTTTTATGGGGTAAGTTGGCCTGTGACCACATATGGCGTCCGCGTCAGTCGGACCGGTACAGATGTTAGAAGGGAAAAAAAAAAAATGTTAGAAGGTACTGACCAGGGGCTGGGAGAGTTTCTTAACAAAAATATAACAACAACAACAACAATAACAAGATACACCTTGGGATGAAAAATTAGGTCCTCCTGGTCAAAATCTCGCCTCCTGCCCGCGGGGGGGGCAGACGCTGCCCGTGGTGGGTCTCGATATCGAGATGCCACTCGGATGGTTGAGCTCGTGGACTTCCCTTGCACCAGAGAGGGCTGAAAGCGTTGGCGGGGGTAGGCATGCCGGGAAAGGAACCAACGGAACAAGTGGTGATTGCGGGTGTGGGTGTAAACAAACAGCTTCCGAATATTCCATGAAGAGCAAAGGCGCTGGATCTAGCAAGTGAAGAAACTATACACGCTACGTAGTCCGAGTTCGCTTTGTGTGCAGGTGATTGAGTCGATTTTCGGACTTTTTCGGCGGCCGTTCAAGCACCTGACAGCTCTAGCGGCATCATGGCCCAATAAAGGAGGAGAAGCTGATCAGGAACAGTGATGTGGGGGGTTCTGAAGCGGGAGTCATCACGCTGTGAAACCTTACCCCTTGCACAACGGTGGTCCCTGTGTAAGGCCGCATTGTGCCAAGGCATTCGACCTGCCTTATGCCGATCACCCGTCGCAATGCAAGAGTATGAGCCTACAAGGAATATTGTACATCTGTGTCGCGCTATTTCGCCGGCCGCCAGCCTGATACATAAAAAAAAGAAGAGACCGCTACAGTACTACTACAGCACCCAGACAAAATCAAGGCGTACGTACTGAATTGAACTGCCACGGTCTCAGCCGGTGCCGCCTGTTTCCGCTTTTTGCCCCCACGAGGACGGGGCTTGGCTCACCTGAAATGTACACGTGCGCGCGTATTCCTCCTCCGCCGCCATATTTTTCCTCTCCTGACCCTCAAACCTTCGTTCATCCAGCCGCCGGGTCTCGTCGAAAAGCCGCTGCATCACATTATTCCCCGGGCACCCTCTACCCTGCGAAGGAGGAGAAACCGCGACCCCCCTGCTGCTCACTGACGAGCGCGTTTCTTTATCTACGCTCCTAGGACCGACGGCAGTGCCTTCGCCTGCTTCACCACCGTGAGTACCGCCACAGCCACCGGCGCCGCCTCCACTGCCACCAAACGTACCACCAGCATCAACACCACCATCACCACCCCCACCGCCGGCATCCCCAACACTACCGTTCCCTACGTCATCGTTTTCTACGGGCTTGCAACTCGAGCTCGTCCCGACACAATCATGACCGTTACCGATAGGTTCGGCGACCCTCGTGACGCTGCTGGGGACAAGCGCCCCTCGCGGCGGCACGTTCGGCTGGAAAGTGCAGTCCTTTAGCTCCTGCTCTTCGCGCTGAGCAAGCTTGCGTGCTCTGGTATCAATTTCCAGCGGCGATAAAAAACAGAAAAGAAACAACGAGCGGGGTTGCCAACGGGGAGGGTGGTGGAGATGGAATGAGCGCGCAAGCAGCAAGTCGTCCTTCCGGAGGCACGCAGCGGAGACTCGAGTCAAAATAGGGATACAAGATTGACCCGTGATCGTTCGTGATTGCAGGAGGACGGACCCACAAACAGGCTCGGCAGTCGGCCCAAGGGTATCTCTATGTATGTTGAGCACGTGAGGCAACAGCAAGCCCGGAAGGACAGCGACTGTTGGTTACATATTTCGCCTACACGTACGGTATACACACTTCAAGCCCTACATATCGGTATCTTCGATCAAATATACGCTCGAACTACGGTCATCCCCAACCTTTACCGTGTTGGTGGCGTGTACCGCGCACGTATCGCAAAGGGGGGCAGATAATCCGATTTCGTACCTGACCTCGCTCGCCTTTGCCTGCCACTCCGTGGTCCTTTGGTACAGCGACGCCGACCTACCCGCTTGCGCCTCACGGTTATTCCCGTGGGTTCTTCGCCCCAAGGACTCATCATCGCGGCTCTGGCGCCTCGGCCGAGACTCGTAAAAGTCTGGCAAGCCCTTGATCATGGGGGAATATCGAGGCCCTCGCCCGCCACTGAGGCCGGCGCCGGCGCCGTAGCTGCCCAGGCACTCCCGCTCGTGCAAAGGGTACCCGAAACGGTCACACCGCACCGCCGTCGTGAAGTAGCGGTCGGAGTCAAAGCTCCCGACGCTGCCGGTGCTGTTAACGCTGTGCCGGCGCCGAGGTGCGCCTCTTGGCTCTCGATGTCTCCCTCTGCTCCGCCACAGGCCGCCCACCGCGCCCATTGGAAGCCCTGTACCGGCACCGGTTACGCCGCCGTTGTCGTCGTCATCCAGGTCGTGGCGATCGCCGACGTGGGGTACAAGCGTGGGACTGATTGAAGGTGCTTGACCTGCTTGCGGGGTGGTGGTTGTACCGTCTTTCTCTTCAGCGGTGGTGGTGTTGTTGCCCGGTCGTCGTCTTCGCCGGCTGGAGAAAGGCGTAGCTGCCGATCTGTGCCCCCCCGGTGTAGTTGCTGCTGCTGCTGGTGGTGATGCCTTGCCTTCTCTGTGTGCTTCTGGTCGGAGCTGCTGTGGTGACGCAGCCCGGCTGGGGTCGGGAGGACACGTGTTGCCGAGGCGATGTCGTCTTTCGCTTCCCTCGACATACCCACTCCCAGCGCTTGCGGTCGCGTCACTCCACACCGTAGCCATCGTCGGATCAGAGGCAGTGCCCTGGGAAGAGAAGCCCGAAGGCGTGGCGGTGGGTTGCGAGCGACAGTGCCTGCTGCTCTGTTGGGAGCGCGGCTGAAAATCTACTTCCCCGGCCGGCCGCCATGGGGGCTTGGCTGGTGACCGCTCTGTTTTCAAGGCCATCGTCGGGCAATCGATACTCCTTCTTGGGGTAACCCTAACCCCCCACGCGGGGCGGCCGCCGGAGTCGGCATGGTCACCACCCTGACAGGTGTCACCTCTCCCAGGTCTTAAAGGAGATGGTGTATTTGGCTTCGACCTTGACAACTGTCGCCTGTTGGTGGTGGTGCTGCTGCAACGTGGCCAACGCGGTTGGAACAATTCCCCGCCAGCCGGCCGCCAATATGGTTTAGGTGCGGAGCGCGTTAAAGTGTTAGCAATGGTGTCACCGGTGCAGTCACCGTCGCTCTTCCTCGGCGAAATTCCCGCAGCCAACCTTGGCTTGCTACAGCCCCCATGCCCATCTAAGGAACCCAACGGCGTGGCTGGTTGCGATCGACAGGACCTCCCGCCGCCGGTGCTTCCGCCACTGCTGCTCTGATGCTGGCTCGGTTCTACCAACTGCACACTACCCGGCCGTGAGTGTTTATCTGCCCCCGGTCCTGTTTCAAACGTGACCGCCAACTCCGTGCCGCAGTCGTTGAAGCCCTCCGCCGCTGCCGACGTGGGTTCTACGCTGTGATCTCCATCATCATTCTCGGGTATCCTTCGGTAGGCGTGCTGCCGCTGCCGCTCAGGGCTCGCAATCGACGAACGGTGGCGACTGTCGGTTGATTGCTGAGTCCTCTCGCCGCTTGGGGAGATACGCCACCCGGAGTCATGGTCGGCGATCTTTGCGTGTGGTGCTGCCTCGCACTCGTCATGTTTCTCGTCGATCTCGTCGTTTTCCTGGCGTCGTGAGTCTCCCCCGACGACGTCGGTATCGGGAACCCGACGCTGTTGTTCTGCCTCTGGGAATAACGATCGGCGTGGTTCCCTCTGGCAGCGCGCTTCTGCATCAATACCACCTATCGAATAGCTGCCGTCGGACAGAGGCGGTCGATCTACGCCCGGCGAAGTCGAATTCGCGCCGACCAAGACATCATCAACACGGCCGCTGTTAGTGTCGATTTGCTGCGCCGTTATCGAGGAGATGTGATGCCTGGCCTCGGGAAGTGGCCCGACCGTAGGTGATCCCGCAACGGTGTCTGGCCGTGGAGTCTCCGCCGGCCCACATCCGTAGCTGACCGCACGACCACAGTCATCATCAGCAGGACAATCTTCTGCGATAATCTCATCTCCTTCTGCTTCCCTCCTGGCGGTGTCGACGACAGAGGCTGCCGAACTAGAACCGTCGACCCTAGGAGCAGGATACTTGTGAACGCCGCCCACTACTACGACCTCGGCCGAAGCTTCTGCTATTGTTGACGCTGAACCCGTGTTTGCCCGACGCAGCTGATTAAGAGAAACGAAGAATTCCTCCTGCGTGATCGAGCCTTGCTTCCGTAGCTCCACGAGTTCGGCAGCACTGTTCATGTTGGAAGCACACCTGTCTATTCGTAGGTCGTCACCATCCCCCCCTCGGTTGCTGCGGGAGGAAGAGACAGGACTGGGCGGCACAAAGAGGCCGTCAGCGGCGGCATTTGCTTCGAGAAACGACAAGCCCAATAATAAGGCAATGTCTGCAAAAATGAAACAAAAAGTCGTTACATAAAAAAAAAAAACGTTGCCAACTGCATTCGCAACTCCTGACGGCTTGGAGGACGAAGCACAGACACGTGAGGCTGCGACCGAAACAGTGGGCACCCGAACGGTGATACAGAGAGAGATAGAAGAGAAGGGAGAGAGGGAGAGAGGGGTCGACAAGCATGAAGATTTTTGCGGTCGCGGGCGCCATGGCGGTGCTCTTCTGCCAGCTGGCGAGCGGGTTCATGATTGCGCCGTCAGCCTTCGCCGGCTCAAGCGTGGTGAGTCCTCAGCAACAACAACAACATCCTCCTGTAGGTCGTTTGCGTACCCTGGTACCCCTCCTCTACACACACAACGCTTGCACCGTTGGGGCTTGTTGGCATCCACCCTGCGTCGCTCGTCCGGTGGATTGCTGATTCTTCTCCTCTCTGTGTGTCTACAATAATGGCTCGATCAAGCGTTAGAAGGGGGAAGTGTGAGGTCGTGGCCGGTCTGTGTGTGCAACCGCCTCATGTACATGCCCCTAGGGCCATGACAATGAGTTCACGAGAGATGACTGCCCCCCACGTGCTCAGCTTGAGGGCGAGAGATGACTGCCCCCCACGTGCTCAGCTTGAGGGCGTTGGTAGGTGCCATGTTCCCCTCGGGCGATGCTTGGGGTGTGGTGCTCCGAGCTCTATCGCTGACCATTTTTCGATGAGTGGCAAAGTAGCATGCGTGTGTGTGTGTGCGCACCGCTGTCTGAGAGAAGAGTCACATCACGTCCATGTTGATGTTTGTGTGGCGCAGCGCACGACCCACCTGACACAGCTCCTCCTGGCCCCACGAATCTCAGTAGTAGCCTGCTTCGGTGCTGATCCACCTTAGGGGTGCCTATCACCGAAGGCATGCCTGTGTTAGAGCCTCGCTCCCTCGCGAAATCTCAAGTCGCAAGCCAAAAAAATCGCCAAATCACGCCCGGTAAGCAGCAGCACAGCAGAAACCTGCAACGATCTCACCTACTGCTGTACATACTGCTAGACGTTTTTCAGCAGGAAACGATTAGACAGGCGAAGCGTCGGCCCGTAGATCACATGTTGAGGCTGCCTATCGTCCTGCAAGGAGAGATTGTTTCGGCCGATGCAACCCCAGCCGAAACGACCCAATGCTGCAACACGCACTTGCTTTCATCGGCACACAACTTTCCCAGCCCCATCGACGACGGCACCCGGTGTTCATTTTGTCCAGCTAACATTGTGCGCTGCTACAGCAGTATTCGTTGAACGTTGGCATAAACAGGGGCCCAACCCTGCGTTACGCACTGCCTCCACTCTTTATCTCAAGACTATGCGCCCAGAAATGCTTGCGATTACGGTTTTCCTGCAACAGCAGTGGACAAACAAACATGCTGAAGACCTGTGTGTTGGATTGTTGCTCCTCCACGCCGCACCGACGATGTACTTCGAACTATACTATTTACTACTGCTTGTACTTCAAAGAATAACAGGTGCTCCGTCAAGAATCCTACTCAATACACCAAGTCCATGTTGATAAGCCCACAGAGATAAGAACCGATTACGGGGCACAGCAGTATAAGAGGTTCACACATGCAAGATTGCTGCGCTGTTACCTCTCGGTATCGGTAGAGCCTCCTGCTAGCCTGCTGAGATCGCTGTACTACTCGAGTTTAGTAAGCGAGAGGAATCTGGGGATAAAATCATGTCCCCATCCACCAATCGATTGTGCACCCTGCCAAGGTAGAAGCTTTGGCTGGCAGACGTCCAGCGTCCTGCCCTGGTACCGTACGTTGTGTAAGATATGTGCCACACCCTCTTGACCGATTTTCAAAGCATGACTGCTCTGCAGAATATCAGAGGCGGTGCCAAAAATGGCAGCGCAAGAATCTTGTCGTCGAGAGCTTTCCGAAAACGTGTTGTTTGATTTGTACATCCTCTACGGCGTGGAGTAATCAATCTTTTAAAGTCGGTACAATCCAGAAGGTGTGGTATCTTGCGTCATGAAACCTTCCGTATGTTTTTTGGGACCGGCGGCATGTAGAGTCATGTTGCACCGGTGTGTCCGGCGGTGGTAAAGAGGGGGTGCTTCCTCGCCTCCTTGGCAAACGAAAACCTCATGTCATATCACCTTTCAAGCAGCTGAGTTACCAAGGGACAGGAAAACCGTGGGTTTCATGACTAGAGGCGTTTCGACCTCTGCGGGTCTGCCGCACCAACAACAGCGTGTTTTCCAAGACTCTTCCATGGCGTTTACCTCGACAAGTCCGCTGTGTTTCATCCTCGAGTGGCTGTTATCCAAGTGTAGCATGGAACGTCCCATATATGTCGAGATTCCTTCCGACCTTAACCCGTCTCTTGCACCTTCTTTACCCTCCCCGGTTTCCGTCTCAATAGCGGCCATTAGCTCACCCTTTGTTTACGAGCGCAAGTGTGACCCGTTTTCCCTCTCTGTCGGCATCATTAGCAGTCCCTTGACCTATCTCTCCGTCTCTCTCCCCCGCATACCACGCACGCTGCAAGCCCAAGTTGTAACCGTTTGTCCTTTCTGTCGTGCATCATTTACAATCCCTTGACCCTTTCTCTCGGTCTCTTTCCCTCATGCCACGCACGGCGTGGAACTATTTCATGCTCTTCCCGCCAGGTTTCCAAGTCGAGCGCAACATCGCCAACATCGAGCCTGCAGATGCGAGCGCGCAACTGCGACCTCTTGGGCAAGAAGCCCAACCGCAAGGCCCGCGTCGTAACGTTCTCGCACAAGCGCATCCACAAGGTGGGGGGCGGCGGGGTATAGGCAAAGGCTGTAACGTCGGTCTCGGTGTAGTGCCGGTGAAATCGTCTGGCACACAAAGAATGATAATCAAGTTGTTTTCATACTCCGAATAGTGCCGGTGATATCGGCTGGATCGCACCGGCGTTAGTCTGAGACCACTACTGTAAAGCTTTTTTCATCTTGGTGTCGTCGCCCGGCTTATCCTCCTTTGGGCGGGGGGTTCGTGACTGGGGAAAAATTGGGGGGGGGGGGGCTGCCGGTAGGAAATCCAAAGGGGTACGTGTGACGTCCACGTTGGTGGAAGAAGAGCTCGGAGTGGGAAGGCAAACAGCGGAGTGAGATGGCACCTAGTGAGGCCGGAAAAAAGAAACCTGAAACATCACCATGTTCCGACGAAGTAGGAACTATTTGATGACAGGTGTAGGTGTATGCTTGGCAGTCTCGCACAAACGTATTGCTGTGTACATCGGCAAAGTTAGGAGAGGAGATGGCTGGCGTACGTGTGCGTGGCTTGCTACGTCAAACTGCGATGGGCAACTGGTGAAGTCGTTAGCCGTAGTGTAGTCTCACCGTTCATTTGTATTTCGCGCCTGTTTCTTGAGAGGGTGAGTGTCCTTTGAGGCGTGGGCCGGGTGGCTAACCAAACCGTCTTGCACGCATGATAGGACCGGTCTTGCATCTCGCCACTCGAACTACCGTCGTTGGCTGGAAGTCATGACGGATGTGATTTCTGTCGCCGCCCGTACAGAAAGAAGTCAACAGCGCACAGCCAAGAACCAGGGGGGGTTGTAAATAGCTTGCCCTTGCCTCCATTCTACCGTATCGGAACCACTGAAGACTCGGCTCTTCTGTCCCTTCGCTTCTGCTTGGCCGCCATTTGTTTTGGAATGACTTGACATGTGCATTTGCGCCCCTTTGGATGTTTTTTGGGTGTGTGTCTCGACCATTTGCAAGGAGCTATCATTGCAGGTGCAACACGTGAATTCTCCGGTGACTTGACCATGCTGTATTGTGCATCCATCCATTCGTACTGTGCCCTGGTGTGCTTCTTGCTACACAACCATCTAATCTTATTCTTGTTCCCTCGATGTACCTCTTTCCGTCCCAACCAACCAACGAATGGAACGCGCGTAGGTGCAACACTTGAATCTGCAGTGGCGCAAGATGTACTGGGAGGAGGGCAAGCGATTCGTCAGGCTTAGGCTGTCGACCAAGGCGATCAAGACCATCGACAAGTACGGTCTCAACAAGGCGGCGAAGAAGTTCAACCTCGACCTCGTCAAGTTCACCGCTTAAAAACAGGACTGATCCATTGATTGATACCTCGGTTAATATTTTGAAGACAGAAACACCGAATCAGGGGTACTAATGCCCCCAAGACTTGGCTTGGGTAACGGCTCATGTTTTGCTTGGCCCGCGGTGGTTCGATGTCGGGAGGGGCCTTAACGAGCGCGGGAAAGAACAACATTGTAAACGGCGTGCTGTAGTGAGATGGGTTCACTCCTCAATAGTAGGCACCGAGTTTGCGTTGTTGTTTCGTTGAAGTTCGAGCAGTATTGTGCTGTCTTGAGTTTGAGTTCGAGCAGCGTGCTTGCGAGGCATGACACTCTGGTAGCTGGGGTACGTATTGTACGTCGGGGTTCTTCGGTTCAGACCTGATGGTCAGTTCCACTAAATACATAGCAGGCCGGGGGCAGCCTCGGCCAGACTTTGGAGCCCCAGATGTTTTTCTTCATGAGAAATGAAAGCTCCACTAAGAAGACACAGGCACGTCCGCAAAAACACGAGCAACGAGTTTATTTCCATTGTAGGACTTCGCGTTCCGTTGCTTATTAGAGAAGCATTCGCGGGCGAGGGGGGGGGCAGGATCGGGAACACATTTATGCCCCGTGCGTCACCCCGGTGTTTTAATGCTATACCCGTGGCCGTTACAAGTGTCTCGCATCGTCGCTTGGACTTGGTGGAACACACATATCCTGCGGTCGTAGCTCCCTTGACTAAAATGTATTTGATCGCAGATTGCACGGCAGCAGAAAAACGATCACTGCGTTGTGCGCGGTGCGGTTCATGCTTTTGATCATCTGTGGGTTTCGCGGCTCCTTTCCACAAGTGACTTCACGGAGAACAAACCCTTCCTGCGATGAGCTGGACATCGGTTCTTGTGTGCATGCCTTTCGGTCTTTCTTTTTGTGGTGCGTGCCTTGATTCTTGTTGCGAAATGGATTCAGCCGGTCCTTTGCCTCGTCCAACGTCAAGTCGAGTTCACCATACACACGAAGCTGTCGCTTTTCGCTTTTCACGTTTGTTTGGGTCTCAAACGTCAGAAGCTAGCTACTAGTTGTGACCACGTCACGCGCAAGGAAAAAAATGTCCTAACATCATTCCGCCCGAAATCGCACGTTCCGACCCAGCCTCTGGCTTCTTCCCTCAAAACATCTCACAGAGAACCACAGCGTTCTGAAAAGTATCACAACCAGACGCAAACACTTGCGCCACAAAGTTATTCCGCCGACAATCGCATGGCCAACCTGAGCTCGTCAAGATGTTTGAAGGTGACCAATCAGATCACCCGGCGACCGGCCGGCAACCTGTGAATGAAAACGTTCCATGAAATCGGACGCGGACTCAGCATAGCTGAAAGTGGAACATGTTAGCCGATGACATCCGGGAAACAGCATGAACTACTTCCTACATACAACAATTTCGAGTGAGGGTGTGCCTGCAACTTCAAAAAAGAGCTGTGCGCACTTGGTAAAGAGAACATAATCTGTGTGGAAGGGCAAAAGGTTCTTCCCAAGACAAGACAAGACAAGAATAAAAAAAAAATCAACTGTTTTTCCACGACACGGACGGCTGCTGACCCCGTGTCGACGGAAACAACGGTCAATACGCTATAATAAACGCGCGCAAACCAGCACCTCACTGCCGCGACGTTTGTCCCATTTAATCGATTGCACTACTTCCGTACCACATCATCAACAAGCAAACGGCAAGCCAGATTCATTACGAAAAGAAAGGCGGTCGTGTCTAAGACTTGACCGTTAACGGTTGGTTGGACGAGAGACACCTTCGCGGCGCGCCGGTCGGATTATTTGCCGACAGGTGGAATTTCGAAACTTGGAGAGAAAAACTCAAACGTCTGCCTTAGTGGTGTTCAAAAAACGTGGGCAGACACGAACTAGCAAGACCTATTGTCGTGCAAGAATAGCAACTACAGAACACCGTTCTTGCGGCAATCCACCGCTACCTTCAAGGAAAACAAGAACAGCGCCACCCAGTTCTTTGCACCAGAAA
The DNA here is from genome assembly GCA_902602495.3 of Ectocarpus sp. CCAP 1310/34. Taxonomy (NCBI): domain Eukaryota; class Phaeophyceae; order Ectocarpales; family Ectocarpaceae; genus Ectocarpus; species Ectocarpus sp. CCAP 1310/34. The sequence continues at coordinate 107,347 of CACKRE030002511.1, read as the reverse complement.
TATATCAACACACCAACAATCAAGCGACCCTCGCGCAACAGTGATGCACCAATAATGTACGACCGCGTTGCGTAAAAACTCACGCGGGTGCTCATGCAGCCCCAAGGCGCCACCTACTGTAATATCTAACTCCTACAAGCGCACGAAACAAACAAAAAAAAGGCTCCGCGTTACCATCACGTCAGCGGGTAGAAACAAACTCAAACAAACATCCAAAACGAAGAAAATATATTAAACCGAAACGCAACGAACAATGCACACATACACAGAGCCTACCTCCGTTCTACTTGAAACAACAAGCAAGAGCGGCGCGGCCCCGCCAACAACAAAGCGCCTCCCATGATTCAAGCAACGCCCACGGGGCGAGAGATCACCGAAGAACCGCCGTGCGGCCCCAGAAGAGCAGACCTTCACCTCCTCCGGACATGGCCGTACTGATCCACGGCAACCTACGCCGCCGACACACCAATCAAAAATACCTCGTACCATGCATGTAACAGGCCAGAAAATGACGTTCTTGCGCCGGATCCAGTCGTGCGCATACGTTAGCCGATCGACCGCGTAACCGATCGACCAAACAGCGAGCAGCACGCAACGGATATCTGGTAGAACCACCTGGAGTTCCCCCGCACCTCAAAACAGCAAAACATCGTGTCACCGAAACACAGAAATGACATGTACGCTCCGGCGCCTGTTGTCAACTACTCTACACTCACCATTGTTGATACACGTGAAGGAAGGAAGCTACGCCTAAAGAAAAAAAAAAAACACATCCCGAAGCGGCTTTTCGACGCGGCGGTATCTAGTACGAAAAAAAATAATAGGTTGTCGTTTCCACGCCGTGGCGTCCACACCGTATTGTACCTTCAGCATGGACGAGAGAGCCTTGAGTTGGCCACACCGCCGCCGAACAACACCTTGACCACACAAAAAACAATAAATGCTAACCGTTCTAGCAACCACAATCCACAAACCAGACTTCGCGCGGGCATTTACACACAAACAACCACACACATGAACGTTTTGCAGACCGAAAAAAGAACTCCGATGTGTGAAAAAAAAGGGAACCAATCGTCCTCGACAGACGTTCGGAGATATGGTGCCCCTACACAGGCCATCTCTGAATATTCAAAGCATCTACTACTGCAGCTGGCCATCGTGCCTGCCGTCCTTGAAGGGCGACATCCCCTCCTACTCCTCACCCCAGCCGGGCTGCGTGGGGCCAAACTTCCCGCTGTAGACCTTTGCGCTCCGCGGCCCCGAGGACACGCGGTACATCTCCGCCGCCCAACCCCCGCCGTCGCCGCCGCCGCCCGCCGCCACCCGCTCATCCCCGCGGCGGGAGCTCGACCGCGACCGGCTCCTGCCGCCCCAACTCCTGTCGCCCCGCGGGCTTCGGCTCGACACCCGGGAATGGCTACGACTGCCGTTGCTCTTGGGGCTCCTGCTACCGCCGCCACCGCCGCGAATGGACGACTCGCCGCCGCGCGAGTAGAACGGGTTCACCTCCGCCGAGATGACGGCCGCGGCCTCCCCGCCCCGCTGCCGCCGCCCCAGCTCGGCCGCCACCCCCGCGGCATCGGCGGCGGCGGCGGCGGCGGTGGTGGTGGACCCCAACCCACGCGGCGGCCCGACCGATGCACCGCCCGCCGCAGCCGCCACGCTGATCGGCAGGCGGGCGCCGCCCGCGGGGGTTTTGACGGCGCGGGCGAGAGCCCTGTCCGTGCTTGTCTCTCTGGGAGGCGTGAAGCGACCCGAGTCGCCCCCTCCCGTTGCCGGGGGCTTGATCTTTCTCGGATTCCCGCTGGCCGTGAGGCCGCCGCTGCCGTAGGCCCGCGGACTCGACCTAGACTCCCGGCGCTCGGACAGCAGGGTTGACCCGTCCTGGGGCGCAAATGCGTGCCTGATCGCCTTGTCCGCGCTCTTGCTCCTCCTGTCCTTCATGCCCCTGCTCGGTGCCGGCGCCTCCGAATCCTCATCTTCGTCTGATTCTCGCCCACCGCCGAACGGGCGCGCTCCGCTCCTGGACCTTCCGGCGCTCCTGCTCTTCCGGCCTTTCATCCCCCTGGGCACCGACACCGAGGCGGCAGCGGCCTCCGCCGCCTCCGCGGAGGAATGGTTGCGCTTCTTCCCCTGCGACGGCGAAGACTCGCCGCCGCGACGACTTGCCGCCGCCGCCGCCGCCCCCCTCCTCGACCCGCGCCTGCCCCTCCTCTCCTCTCCCGCCGTTGCGTCCTCCGGCAGAGCGGCGAAGCCCCGCTTCGTCGGCGTGTTGCGGGCGGACAGGGCCACGTGGCCTTTGCCGCCGACGACGGCCCCCTCCCCCCAGGCGCTCACGAGCGGGGGGGACATCCACCCTTCCTCCTCCCTGGCCGCGTTGAGCTCGACCGACCTCTGCCGGGCGAGCTCGCGCTCCCTGAGCTCCGAGGAAAGCGGCGTCTCGACGTTGACGACGGCGACGGCGGAGTCTACCGTTTCTCGGCGAGGGTCGCGCCCACCGCCGCCCTCCCCATTCCCGCTCGGCCTCCGAGAGCTGGACCTTGACAAGTCACCAGCTCCGCTGGGTCGCCGGGAGACAGACCGCGACGACTCTGTCCCGCTCGGCCGCCTCGAGCTCGAGCTCGACAGGTCAGCAGCCCCAGCGACCGTTCGCCGCGAGCCCGACCGCGACTGCGACTGCGACTGCTCGCCGTTGACGTTGACGGCGGCAGAGGTTCCCGGCGAGGTGGCCCAAAACTCGTGCTGACTCTTGCTGCTGCCGCCGCCGTTGCCGTGGCTGTTGCTTGTCACCCCGAGCCCCCTCTCGGCCGTATCGTCGGCGGCAGCTGACGTAGACAGCGGGCGGGGGCCGACCATGGCGGACGTGCTCCCCTCCTCCGCATCACCACCGCCGCCGCCGTCCGCCATCTCTAACGCTCTCTCGCCCCGACCCTTCCTCCTCCGGCACACAGTCAGCATGCACAGGCAGATGAGCAGCGCGCTGCCCAGCGCGGCGATCAGGCCGACGACCACCCACCTCATCGTCCCCGTCGTGCCCAGCAGCTCCGGCTCGCTCTCCTCCTCGGGCACAAGGCCCAAGCCGCTGCCGGCGCCGCTGCTGCTGCTGCTACTGCCGTCGACGCCCGCTGGGGACGGGGTTCCGCCCTGGGCCCGCTCCTGCCCCATCTGGGAGAGCCCGTCGTCGTCATCGGTGACGATCGGGGCCGGCGTGGGCGCCCCCGCCGCGCTCCCTATCCCGGTGAAGGCGGAGCCCTGGCACACGTTGCACCGCACCGTGCCTGTGAGCTGCACCGCGATCTCGCCGTCGCTATCGCCGAAGTACGCCTCGCAGTCGTACGGATCGTTCTGGAAGCAGTATATGTCCGTGGCGACCCCGACGAGGGTCGAACCGGCGGTGGCGGCGGCGGAGGAGGAAGAGCCACCGACCGTTTGCAACGCCGCGGTCGCAACCGACGAAGACGAAGCCGAGGACGTCGAAGGGTCCAGTTGCTCCAGGGGCCCCGTGGTGTTGGAGGCGGGGGTACCCGTCCTCTCCAGCAGCAAAGCCGAACCGACGAGGTCGGGGCTGGAGGCGGACCCGCCGTTCCAGTTGAACTGGAGGAGTTCCAGCTGCTCGCAGCGTTTTTTGGTTCGCCAAGTTTCATGTGACGGGGAGGCGGGGGGAATTTTGCTTGGATTAGTCCTTCGGTCGACGACAAGGCTATCCGGCGATTCAAGTTTCGGCATGTGGAGAAAACGGCCGGATGGTCACGAGTTGTAAGCTTGACAGTGATCAATCGGTCGTTAAGCGGAGGGTTTTCTCGGCGTTTCACCCTCTGCGCATTTATGAAGGGCGCGGGACCACAGCAGTTGATGCAGAAAACAAAAACAAAACTGTTTTAGCACGCTTTCGTCAGGGCTCAAAGCTAAGAGGTAGGAACGGCAACGCATGCCACACGACCCGGCAAAAGCGGACGTGACGAAGGCGTGCGGCATCTTCCTGTTGCAAACACCTCGCCTGCTTGCCCTCTCGGCACGCAGGGTGTGTACATGTAACAAAAAACACGCCACGCGGCAAAGCAGTCAATCTGGCCATCTAACCCGGTCTCCAGCATCATCAAGACACACAGCAGAGGTAAGCAAGCGAAAAAAAAACGACTACACCCCCCCCCTCTATTGACGGAAGCGTTGTTGTCGGAAGCGACCATCCAGGTAGGTAATAGATGCCAACTTTTATTTCACCTTCGGGACAGGAACTACTTCATGCTTGTTCCAGATCCTTTGTTGACGGCAACAAGTCGGCTCGTCCAACAACCCCCAAGCGGATACAACGAAAAAAACTCTTCCTTCACCTCAAGCTGATCCCGACCGCTGTCGTCCGAAGTCCCGAAGTAGATGCCCCCTCCGAGCGAACTCAGCACGGACGAGTTGAACACCGACAGCGATGAGTCCACGGACGCGATGGCTCCGCCATACCCCGTCGACGCGCTGTTGCTTTCAAACATAGTGCCGGACACGAACAAGGGTGGGCACGTGTAGTTGCCGCTCTGCCCGCCTCCGCCCAGCGAAAGCGTGGCGTTAGCCCGTTCCTCGTCCGAGAGGTCTCCGTTCACGATGGCGCCGAAGAGCCCGGTGGCCTCGTTGCTGTCGAACGTGGACTCGTAGATGTTCGCGCCGCACGCGAACAGCGCCGCGCCACCGTACCGACTGAGGCATCCCTCAAAACTGCTGTTGAGAACCTACGTTTGGGTGCACGAGCATGTTGTTTAGTTTCGTGTCGGGACGACAACAGCACGACAACCGCAACGACGCGCACGCAAAAAGAGGACGGCAGAGGGAAAGACCGAGACTCCGCCGAAAAATTCTCTTGAGAGAATCTGCCATTGCAAGTGTGCGCGACCGCATACAAAAAAGAAAGCAAAACGGTTGGAAGTGCGTGAGGGAAGGGCCCAGGCGTCCCTCAAAACTGGCAGTGATGTACATTACCCGGGTCAGATCCCTTTACCGACCTGTAGCACACCGAAACCAGCAATCGGCTGTACCGACCGGTAATTTCTGCCAAAAGCGGGGATGGAAAACGACTGCTGTCCCCGGGGCTTCCAGGTTATTTTTTTATGGTGCTGTGTGCTGCTCGGAGCGCTGGTACACCACCCCAATACACTGTTACTTTGATGCTTTGACGCTGTGACCCCCACATTGTTTGCGTTCTGGCACCTTCTTCGTGTATTCTATACAGAGAACAATGTGGGCTAGTAAACAGCAATCAGAATACTGAAAAGTTCTCGGTGTTGACGTGATGCTACAGTATAGCTTTTTGCCTTTCAAATTTGTATGGCAACAGGGCGTTCTGTGTTAGGCATGTATGTTAGTTCGTGTGTGAGCGGGTGATGAGCAGGATGCAGGGAGGGCTGCTGGTGCGGCTCACCTCTCGTCTACAGCTCCCCATCTTGACAGCACTATCAATCTATCAATAGAAGAAAAGGAAAAAAACAACATCCCAGATAAAGGCTCAAGTTTCTTCAAAGTTTAGCACTTTCCCGTACATGGCCTCCTCATCTCCTCCCCGAACAAGTCTGAGTTTTGGATAGAACAAGCGAAAAAAATGTTTATCTACGTCCCAGAGAATCCGTCAACGAGATCATCGACAGCTTCCTCCACCACGGGTGTCCACGAAAGCGCGCTCCAAGAAGCCATGGTGGTCTTTCAGTGTGCGTGTGTCAGAGTGAAGGTGGTCTGCCACGGCTCGGGGGGGACACTGTGTGGAGAGCTGCAGCAGCTGCGCCTTTGGCAAGACANTTTTTTACCTTACCGACCCCGCTTACCCTTTTACCTATATATCACCGGTCATGGGTATTTTTTTTTTCTCCCATCATTGGACTCTGTCGTCTGCCCCTCTGGCCCCTATCCTCCACTTCTACTAGCTAGACGACCCAACCGGGGTCACACAGGAGGGGGGGGGTTGGACCCCCTCCTGCGGTTCCTGCCTGAGATATTTTGTACATCACTGACAACTAGTGATTAGAACCTCGGGTTTGCGCGAATACGGAAGAGGGTCAAAGACGGCTGCAAGTGCACGAGACAACCTACGTTCAGCCTGCATGAAACTGGCTAATTTTGAGACTTGAATTACTGCCCATATTCATGGGGTAACTGTTTATTCAGCAGCAGCGGTGGGCTGAGGAGGTTGGGCGGCTGCTTGAGAGCGAGGTTCAGCGAAGGTCTGGCGCATCGACGGGTCACCAGTCCCGTGCTCGTGGACTTGGCGCCACCCCAACAATGTACAATAGCAAACGTTTGTGAAAAATCAGCATTCGCACTATTTACTTGGCGTCGTTCTGATCGCAGTGATCTATCTGTCGTTTACGACTTGCTCCCCCTACCCTCTCGTTTTCGCCCTTCCACTCAAGGACTAGCTCTGCTGCCTGATGTTTCGAGTGTCCAACGGAAAGTCCGGAAAAAGGGGCAACAATCGTGAACACCATGGCCAAATCCACGCCCCCCCCCCCCC
>CACKRE030002511.1:83078-100614 GCA_902602495.3 Ectocarpus sp. CCAP 1310/34 | reverse complement strand
CCCCCCCCCCCCCCCCCCGAAACCACAACTCATGTCCCCAACCAAGCAAGCAAACGCCCCTTCGTGCTGCCTCACCGTAACAAATACCCCCGGGGATGCATACACCGCACCCCCAGCTCCCGCACGCCTGTAGCTGCCCGCCCCGACCGCCTCGTTGCCCACGAAGCTGCAGTTGCTCACTTCCAGCTCCCCCTGCCCCCAGGAGGAAATAGCGCCTCCGTGGTTTTCCGCGACATTGCCGATGAAGGTGGAGTTTCTCACGCTCACGAACGCGCTGCTTCCGCTCCCCGGCTCCGCCGTGCTGTAGATCTGTTTCGTTTCGGAGGAAAAAAAGGCAAAAAGAAAAAAGAGGGTTTTGATACCGTTGTTATGTACAACAGGCTTCGTGGACTCGAAATAAGTCCCGGCAGGCTTTTTCTATCCCGTTCACTGCAAGGAAGTTCAACACATCACCTTCGGCTGTGGTTTTCGACCGCGGGCAGTGACTGCTGTATGGAACAGAGGGGGGGGGTGGGGTAAGAGAAACGGATGGATCTCGGGAATCAATTGAGACACCCCGAAGTGACGAAAACACGCCGCAAGAAAACGTCCAACGGCAAGAAAAAGTCCAACGGCAACAAGTTCTGTTTCTGACGGACGGGTTAGTTTTCCGAGTCTCCCCTTCGCGGCTTGTTGCTTCTTGCCCCACGACACGCGCGTGGACATCTGTGTATAGCAGTCTATCAGACGGACGTGACCCGCAGGGCATGACCGTCGCGCAACCCGCATATGAACGGTAGCCTGCCCTGCTTGCAGCATCTCATCCCTGACACTCGCACGGTACTCCAGCCGACTTGGAAAAAGCACGGAGTGAACAACGCGATTTTTTTCTTCTCAACTGTATGACCCAAAGAATCCTTCTCTATCTACAGAAACGAGTGAAAGGTAGATTACCAATGACTTCATGGCGTCAAAGAAAGCTACATGTATTTCCACTGTTCCCCGACAAAAACCTCATTTTTGCGTTTCCAACGGGGTTCCAAATTCCAAACACGAGAAGAAACGAACGTTAAATTTCCCCCTACAAAGATGCGGACAAATCTCAGCTTTTTTTTGTTGTTCCATCTTCATTCTGGGTGCCAGTCTACACGTTCCGGCACATGGCACATGGTCGACGCACAAGCAGGGGGCCACATGGCAGAAAACAATCCACCTTTCCTCGTTTCTTCCTGCGGTGCTCGCCGTCAATGCCGACCGCGAGGACGGTCCCGGAGCCCAGGCACAACTTCCGCTGGAATTACGACCCTATGGGTGTGACCGATATTGGTTACTGGTGTACCCGGAAGAGGTCAATTTCGTACCCAGAAATGGTCATTTAATCCCGGCGCCCGACGCTCTAATAGCATAAAACCCGCAGAAAAAAACGTGTGCCGCACATACCGTTTACCGCACATACATAACCACAACCAAACCACCAACAACGCTCGCTCGTTCATCGTTCATGGGCACCGCCTCCATAGGATACCACCCCTTCTCAACAGAGGGTCGGACTCGCGTGACGCTCGAGTACTTTGGTGTGGTACTGATCAGTAAAAGGGCACAGAGAGAGAGAGGCACAGAGAGAGAGAAAAACGGGCACGACCTGCCTCGTGCATCACGCTTCCGAGGCACAGGACACACAGGACACAGACACCGGTTGATTAGTTTCGCCGCCATCTACGGCGGATGCTGTCGGAGAGTGTCGTCTTCATTTCCAAGTGTACCCTGAAATGGTGATAATCTATCCAGGTTTACCCGTTTCTGGTTACTCCTCTGTATATCATCGAGGGGTACAGTCGACCCCGCTTTAAAGACACACCACGTTTTCCCCAAAAAAAAGTGTCTTTAACGCGGGGAAGTGTCTTTAAAATTCCGGGGCCACAAAGGCACCATCCCCGGGGCCAATGAAGGCGAAACATATGTCAAAAGGTGCGTATTCGCAGCAGAAAGGCGACCACAAGAGGTGTTGTTTGAAACCTACGACACAAGGTGATTTGAAGGTCGAAACCACTGCTGCTATTGTGCTGTATTACATACTTGCATACCATCGTTTGAATTTCCCTGTACTGTACCACCAAAACGCTGAAAGCGATGGTGTTCTACGACCTACGCATCGTACTTGTACACGACGGTAGTGCGCTGGTGTTGATATGGGCTTAATTATTTGCTCTCTTGTATTTTTAGGCGTTGTCCTACCCGTGAATATCTTGCCCAAGATCTCGCTACCGCACCTGAGAAATATCGATTGTTGTAAAACGACACTAGGAAAATGTAGGTTACGCAGAAACAAAGAGACCAAAAATATCGGGAAAACACAGCGACAAAGAGGACACCGCGCCTCCCAAAAGGTCAAAACGAGGCACAACACGACACAAACGCCAATTTCAACCTCACGAGACTTCACCCAAGGCCAACAACCAACGTTGGCAATAAAAGTGCTTTGCTCTCGAAACCAAAAACAACACCCGCCACATATCCCGAAGAGTCGCCTGCACCTCCCCCCCCTCCTTTGCTCTTCGCTTGACCTGAGTTTCATGAATAAACGAATGCACAGAGTCTTCGAAAGAAGGCACGCCGTTTCGCTGTACTCGCCGTCTCTTCCATGTGTGTTAAAGTAAGAGCGGACATCTTCGAGACGAGAGCGAACCTCGCCCTCTGAAATCGTAGATTTATGCACGACTGGCCTACCGTGATCGCCTTCCTCTTCACTGGACACGTCCTCCTCGACGTGTACGTTTGACATGTTCTCCGTTACCTCTTCCATCTTGAGTTCAACCTCATCCCTCAGGACCTCTTCATCGTCCTCTACACTGAGCCAAGTGCGCATTGCGCTGCGCACTTCTTCAAGCCCGCAGCAGACGAACCGCTAGCAGATGGAATGAATCTTTCCATACACCCATACGCAGTGTGCGGCTGCAGCAGACCGCTGATGATGATCCAGGACCTACAGGTGCTGCAGTACATTTTCTGGAGGGGGTCGAATGGTGGAAAACCCTACCCCCTCTACTTTTTCACATCTGCGGGGCACCATGTTTTTGAGATTTGTTGTGTCCTTAAAGCGGGGGGTGTCTTCAAAAAATGGTGTCTTTACAGCAGGGACGACTGAATCTTGTATTTCTAGCAACTGCTGCGCCGCATCGAACCGAAAAACTGGGCGGGCTTTTCGTCGATTTTCAAAGCGGCGCTCCCTTCGCCCCTCCGCCCACAGCAGCGACCAAAACCAGAAAAAAATGACGGTTGTTGTTGTCCGCTCATGTAGGGGTCATCTGATGGATAAGGAGGACGAACGAATGCCATCTCAGCAAAAGAAGAATTTTCTGCCAGGTTGCGTGAGTGAGGCACGCGCTGCTGCTGTGAGCGGGAGAGCGTTTTGTACGTACAGCAGTAGACGATAGGGCCCACATGAGACTCAGAACGAAGAGCGGAGATGTTCCTGCCCATGGACTAGACTGTTCTGCAACAGCACATGCACACATCAAACATCATCCGGCAATGACATTAGAGCGCTGCTGCTCTTCTGACCACAGGGCACACGCACACCACACACAAAGGCACACAGCTGCTGCTACTCACCCCACCGCCGTCCTGCTGGCTCGAAAAGCTCAGGCTCTCGAACACGCAGCCGTCCACCTGCAGCTGACCTGCGTTCCACACCGCTCGGACCTCGCCCGGCGACCCCAGGACGCCCGCCTCGTTCGCAAACGTCAGCCTGTCCAGCGCCAGGTACGACCCCTCCGGGTTGACAAGGAGGGATGCCGAGGTCGGGTCGGGCACGAGGAAGTCCTCAGCGACAGCTACGAGGAAGTTTTCGTCGGGGGCGGACCCTATCGACACCTCCACCCCTGTCGGCAACGTGATGGCGTCGACGCAGCGGAGGTTCGCGGTGACGACGATCGAGATGTCGATCCCCAGCTCCGCGTTCTTCTTGAGCCCCTCGCAGGTGCCGACCTCGACCTCGCCGGCGGTGCGGTTGACGGTGATCACCTGCCCCTGCGCGAGAGGAGGCTGCTGGCCGAGCAGCAGCAGCAGCAGCAGCAGCAGCAGCGGCAGCGGCAGTAGCAGCACCCCGAACACCCTTGTCGCCATGTGTTCTTATCTCGCGACACTGATGTTCGCCGGCGACACCACGCCACCACGCCGGCGGCGTGCGCACTGCTAGCCGAGAAGCTCGTAGAGTGTGGGCGAAGGCACAGCACCCTTGTTGTGCCAGCAAGCCGCCTTCACCGCCGTGCCAACGCACACAACGTTTGGGGCCAGTGAACAACCAGACCCTCTTATTTGTATTCACGTTGGTGTTGCACAAACAGAACGAAAAAGGCGAGCAGCGCAGTGTTATTTGGTTTGCAGAATTCCTCTAAATTTGCGCCGTTGGGGGGCACGCAGAGGGGGTGAACCTCCCCTCTACGAACCCCCGAAACCACTTGGCTTTTGTGTATCCACAAAGCTTCGGCACACGGAAGCCGATAGCTCGGCCATCAGGAGGTGATCCCAAACAGGACTTCGAGGTCGTGTGGATCAGGTATGGAACTAAAGATATGGCCCCTCTCTGGAACGTGATGCTACTTCTAGCACTAGATCTTGGCATCGCACAGAAAGGTCCAATATGCAGCACAGGGTACGCAGCGGACAAATAGCGTTTGAATTCGCATAGATGCACATGGCGCTACCTCGTGGCCCCGCTCTAGCCCAAAGTCGCCTCCACCCCTGTGCGAGTGCCGGGGATCATTGGACTAGCCCACGATAAGAACGTGTGTTAGCGTTAGCACAATACGCACGGTCCACGGCAGCAAAGGCTCCGTGCTGGGTGTATTGTGTGCAGGAAGCGCCTGTGTGGTACGCCAGCACATGCATGACCACGAAGCACATGACACGCAGCACAGAGGGGCACACCCGTTGCGACCTAAGAACACCATGCACATGTGATGTCCAGTCGATGCGTAGCGTGCTTGAGGTCGAGGCCGTGGTCAATTGTTTCGCAGGGGTTGATTATTCTCTCCTGAACAATTATAAACACGAAATAAAATTACTTCGAAGTAGGTGGACTAGATTATTATAGTCTTTATTGTACTCTGTATCCTGCGTACTACTTTTTTTGTGTACAGCAGTCGTCTGCTGGGAGATCCTTGAGGGGACAGTTCATCAGCGCGTGTCCACCCACCCGTACGCGTTGCAGAATATATATTTTTTGAGGTTGATGAGGGATGATTGCATTTGACCACGTGTCTGATTGCCGGGGAGGCAGGTGCTTGCGATCAATACTACTGCAGCGGCTGCTGGGACGCTACCCCTCCCCCCTTTTGCCTGAGCTGATTCTCACGTTCCACGTCGCTATTTTGAGGAAGAAGAGTACTAGTCCCGACAGGGCTGTATCAGAGGTAGTTGACACATGGATGACAGTCGTGACAACTGATCGCGTACTCGGTGCGTACCAAGCTCAAACGTGAGTTGCAATGCCGTCCCGTCCCGCCTGTTCGCCGGATGGGTGTCTAGGCAGGAAAAGCATGCCTCGCAAGAACAGCAACAGGGTGGCGAACGTAAAGAAGAGGGCTCGTCGTCCCAAGGGGCGGCCGCCGGAGCGGGCGTGGGCGCAGACATTAGCGCAGATGAAAGCAGCAGCGGCAGCGGCGGCGCGGAGAAAGTCCCTTCGCACTCGGGGAGGCGAAACGTTTGTGCGCCTTCGAAACGGCGGCTTCAGTAACAGCTGCGGGCCCATCTGCTTGTTGCAACATGCGATGAGTGATAGCCTCCCGATTGCTACCATCGAGAGAGCCACCAATGGCGAGATCGCGTCTGAGGTACGAGGCGCCCTGCGGTACATTCGCGACATCACCGTCGACACCTCGCACGGCCACACCCTGAGTGTGCTCGACCCCGACGAGGAGCGTGAGGTTCACGGGTTCGAAGATCTGGTGGATTCCGCAGAGCGCGACATCCTTTCGAAGCCGATGTGGGACAAGATCATGCGCTGTCCGTACGGCTACTTCGATGGCAGGGCGATGATGATCGGGGCGGACGCTTTGGGTCTAGATGGTCTTCTGATAGTTCGGGTGGACAGCGCTGGATTTTTGGTGGCGATGGATGGGATGACGACCCCAGTTGCCGAAGCGAAGCATCTCAGCCACTGCCCTCTGGTTTTGGTGGGCTCAAGAAAAGTCAGCCTCAGCTTGAATGCCACCCCCACACGCCCAATCCTCAAAGCACGTTTCAAAATAGCGAAGGCGTGCTTGTATGGCGGGCTCGTCACGACCCACTCCGGGCGCCGCCCTTCCTCGCAGAAGGTATCCACAAATGTGTCCGTCGTGGCATCCATATGACTGTCTGCGACCAACCTGAGGAGGGTGACAAGGACCAGGAAAAGGCTTGATTTTAATAATGGAGAAACGGCACATTGAAGATTTAAATGACAGGATCGTCTGCCAATAAGGGTGGCTGATGCCCATGCTGTAGACTTTGTGTGTCCTATATATATATATATGCTAGTTTTTACGCCAAAAGATAACAAGGCTTCAACAAGACTTCGTAGTTCCAACAGGCACTTGGAATACAGTGATGGGCACCATGAAGACAAAAAAAAATAAACACATACAGACATACCTGGCATCGACGTCATTGGTTGTCACGCCGAAACCGTGGTCCTTTAGCACAGTGCTGACTGCGTCGTTGGTGCTGCCACAGCAATCGAGCACGCCACCGGCCATCTCCACGTGTTGCAGAAGAGCTCGAACCTGAAGTAGCATCCCGTGGGGCAAACGCAACGGTTGCATGAGACTTTCATATCATCTGCCTTATACCCCGGTCGTTATGCCTTGGGCACAGTAATTGCCTATTGTTCCGTGTCGCTAGAGTCGTTAACTTGTGCAGGCCCAACTTTCGCGAGGCAAGGCGTGGCAGCGGCTGCCGGAATGGATCCTGAGCACTACAACAGCAGAATCCTAGCACCCGTTGCTCTTATTTTTTGAAAGACGACAAGGTTCAGGATTCCGCTATAAATTAGAACTGAACAGTGTAATTATTACCTCGTTTGTATGAGAGACCACATAATAAGACCTCAAACCTAACGGCGTGTGCTCGGCAAGAGGGAGGAAGGAATAACTACAAGTATGATCGTCAAACTACAAGTATGATCGGCAGAAATTTGCAAACAAATGCGAACCCCTACTCCGCAACACTCTACCTCCGCAATAATCTACATCCACACCGTGTGTTGCGGCTATAAATGCGATGCCGAACAGCTTTTTGAAACTCTACAATCAAGGCGCCGTGGCGGATCCTACACAAGCCAGATTACAAATTATGCAACGGCGATGTGATGTGCGTACTGCTGTGGACGTGTCCGGAGATGATCCACACACATCTCGAGACCACATCACCTGCGAACCAGTCGACGGGTACCGGCCCGTACGTGAGGGCTGCCCGAGCTCCATCTTACTCCCTCCTCCTCTCTCTTGCTTCTTGCGATGGCACTTGAACAAGTTGTACATCTGGAAGACGCAGTCGGGGCGGGCACAGATGCACTCTCCAACGCGTAGAGGATCTTGAAGAAGGTCTCGAGCGTGACGCCACCCTTCCCCAACACTTGCAGACCACTCGCCGAGGTCCTCCCAGTGCTCCGTATCCGCTACGTGGTTCCACTTTCTCGAGGACCCGTCACGACTGCCGGGCCGATCGCACGCGAAGCATAGCCCGAGCCCCCCGTCTGCCGCTTCTTTACCATGCACAGCTTTGCCACAGATGGCGCGAGGACCCCGCGACATCGCCGAAAACCGGTGAATCTGCCGATTTCCAGCTGCTCACTAGATCACCGATTTCTAAGCCCTGCGAGAGAGATCCCTCACCAAACTTCAGCAGACGAAAGGAGATAACCTCAGCTACAGCCCCCCCCACCTGGTAGCAGCTAACTCTCCTGCTAGCACTAGATCAGGCTGCCTCTGACCGCCGCACCGAGTTGCTCCGCGTGCCAAAAATTTGCTCCCAAGCAGGTCTGCTGTGCTCACACAGCGCCGATTGACGGCGTTTCTCCTGGACTAACCCCTCGAGCTTTACTAACTCCGTGATCTGACGCGCTGTCGTAGTGTCTAGGGCGCGGTGGGTGGCTGCTATGGCTGGTTTTGTGAAAGTGTACGTCAGGGGGCTTTTCCGGGGTATGTGATTTTTGTTGATGAATACTGTGTGCGGATCCCCGGCGCAGTTGAGATTTTACGTTATCCGCCCATACTTCGCGCCTCGGGGACCGATTGGCTTCGTTCTTTTTCCTAAACCGTCCACACGTACCAAAGCTACAGGCAGGTCCTTTCTTCATCACCAACGGTGTGCTTCACGGCGACAACTCGTCGAAAAGGAGCGAAAATTTCCAGAGGAGCTCTGCAAACCAAATAACACTGAGCGGTCGCGCGCGCGGTCGGGGGGGGGGCGCAGATGGCGAACAATTGGCGAGGAGAGGGGGGGGGCATGTCGGTTTCGGATTTGGCACTTACTGCCTACACACGTGAACGCGCGCCGGATCGATCTTCCCATATATTTTGCGTTCTGTGGTACACTTCTCATGTGCGCGGGCGTTGCTGCTAGTGCATGTAGATCGTCTTTAACCTGCCGGAGACAGCATGTCGGAGGTCGCGATAAACGCGCTGACGGTCGATTTGACCAGCCTCCTGTCTTCGGCGAAGGGTCGGCAAAGCGCCGAAGATTTGGTTCAAACGACGTCGCTGTTCAGGCAGTGCAAGCAGTACAGCGAGGTCAAGGAGAACAGCAAGACTGTCGCCAGAGATATCGGTGAAGAGACCTCCACTGCTCCTGGCACTCCTGTCGGCAGCACTCTCACCCGGAAGACGCCCCTCCCCGACGAAGTGGATAGGTGCGTGTCCTGGATCCTGATCCATCGAGGGTGTAGTCTAGTCTATCTAGATATAGGGACGGCTGTAGATAGGATTGTCTACAGCAGCACTAATACATTAGTCTTCGTTCACAAGCCTTTGTATACAGCAGCCTGATTTTCGTTCTGTATGCCTGCTACCGCTTTCACCATTGTTCCAAAAGGTATTGCATGCATAGCACAGATCTCCTTGTGCGGGATCACCTACAGTAGTCAAAGAGAGCTTATAGGCATCCATTTTGAACAAGGCGACGACCGTACATCTTTGGACAATCAACCGATAGTCTAATCAGTTGTAGCGTTCGGCGTGGAGGGGAATTGTGGCGAGATTTGGGTATATCCGCCACTCGGTAATTGTAGGGCTCTCTTCGCGGCTACACAACCGACAGATGATTGCAGATATTGCCCCCTACACTACATTTGTTGTTCCCGTCGTCAAGGGTGTGTTTGCCCGCTCTTACCACCCTCGTTTCCTTTTTGAGAGTATCTAAACAGCTTCTCGTCGACGGCGAGGTGACCCGCCTCCTCCATCCAAACTACTCGAACCCTGAGAAACCTTGCAACAATTTCAGCAACAGATTTTCGTTTGTGGGTCAATGTGATGTCATAGCTATCGGTTGCTTGCGACGAGACACCTGTGTTCGTATGGCGGTGGTCAGCAATCTACAGACTTGCTTTGCGAAAGAAGTGGCAGTACCGTCGACGGACGACTTGTTGTCAAGTTGCAAGGTTCTGGGCCATGGTTGGCGACAACGAACAAGGTTCGTAGAGCGCCAACCGTTGGACAACTTGTAAGCTATGTACCACCAGCAAAACCCCAACCCTACGTAGATGTACAGCGCGCCACGCTGTTGTTGTTTTTCGCAACCGTTCGATGTGTCGCAATCGCATGGGCTTGTCTGAGACGGCCGAGCCCGGTCACATCCATTTATCTGCCGTCATCAAACTTGAATTGCCGCCTCAAAAGGAATTCCTCGTTTCCTTCATACCCAACGCATCGGTGTCCCTGACCCCCACGCCCCCTCTTGCTGGCCGCCTGTAACTTGTGGGTGCCCGACACAGAGAGATCATGCGAACCTACAGACCCTTGTCCTGTTTGTCCTTACCCTTTTTCACCCTTCGGATGAAAGTTCCTGGCTGCTGATATGTTACGTCTTTCTCTCGTATTTCTCTTTGAGTGCTGGCAACACAGCTGTTGCTACGAGTATGCGCCACTCGGCGACCAGAAGCCAACGACAGCAGCAGCAGCAGCAGAAGAAGAAATTAAGGCCCGACCCCCGGCGAGAAGAGCACGATCGGGCTCTCCGAGCCATGGCGATGTAGACAGGTGATGTTTTTTCTCTCAAGTATTGTTGTTGTTGTTGTTGTCTTCACATTAAATCGACGCGGTTGATTCCCGTGGTCACAGGTTAACTTACCCTAAAGGTACACTCAAATAAAATGGCCCCGAGGGGTCCGCAAGTCAATAGAAATCAACGACAGATATGCTGGCGTCCTCCACTCCCTCTGCGCGCTATGCGAGGTAACAAATGAGACTAGGAGTCACCATCGCAGGCCGGAGAGAAAGAGGTACACCCCCTTGGTTCAATCTTGGTGCTTCACAACGCAAGCAGAGACAAGGCCATCTGGCACAGAAAAAGAGAGAAATAAAGAGAGAAAAAAAGAAAAGAGAGAAAAAAATACAAGAAAACAGTAAGGAAAGAGAAATCAAAATGAAAAACAGCGAGGACAAAAAGGGACCAGGCCGAAAATAAAAAAAACAAGAGATAGGAAAAGGCACACGGTGGAGAGACCACAAACCAACAAGCAAACACACAAACATGGGCACCAATCAGCGATACATTGTAATGGTACGTCATCGCTAGTGGAGGATTGGTGCAATGGTGCAGCTTTGGGCGGGGGAAATCGGCCAATAGAAATTCAATCCGGCACGTATCGCGCCACTCGGTCCGTCTATTCTCGTTTGCTTTCTTCCCTCGCCGTCTCGTCCGTCTCCTGCCCGCCTTCCGCCCCATTGGTTGTTGGCTTGTGGTTTCGTTTGACCGCCCGTTGTCGGCTGGCCTCTTCTTCCTTCTGGTGCCAGGAGGTCATGAACCTCTCAGCTCCCTGCAGCACCGCCGCATGCCAGGGTACTCCGCCCTCCACCTTCGCGGCTTCCGTTTACTTTAACTTCGGTGCCGTGTCTTTCGGTACCGGGATTCCGAGACAACATGGATCAGCTTTGGTAGATCCGTTGTCGGCCCCGAATGCCTTCAGGTCGTCGAGCACACACTTCGGCTAGTCCTGTTCCTGTCCCCCCCTACGTCACTTCTCCCCCCCCGCCAGTTCGCCGAGCATCAGTCGTTTCGGGAGTCGCCCGTCCGGCTGCCTTGCCAATGCTCCCGCGAATAGCAGGCGTCGTTTAGGTATTGGAATGCGTTCATTCACGATTTAGCCCACCGCTAAATTGCAGGTCAGTTCTATTGCCCACCCCATCAGTCTCACGACCTTGCACCCACAACTATTCGAGCTTGCATCCGCGGTGATGGAGTTCATCCGCGAACAGTAATATCTCCGCAATGCAAGCAGCAGTTCGGCATTGCCCACAAAGTAAGAGCATACGCCATGAATGCCCGCGGCACCTTACTGCGCCATAGGAAAACAGGAGAAATCATTTCTTCACGCTTTGAGACGCAGTTTCTCTTGAAAAAGCAGCTTTCAAGAATGCAAGGGTGGAAAGAGTAGAGTCAAATAGTCTCAAGCTTTGCTGGTATCTCTCCTCCGTAACCCTCTTCGTGCAGACGTGCCTACAAGTACGCCGACGGGTTCAAGCCAAGACGGCGAGACCAACAGCCACCAGAAGCCGCCTACTTCTCGTTTTCGCAAAACGGAGCCTCTCGAAAATGGCATGACCGCAGAAGCAACCGACGCCGCTCTGGGCAATACCTTCCTGGCAGACAACACCAACGCCACCAGCAACAGCAACAGCAACAGCAGCAGCAGGACCAGCTACGTCGAGACCCTGACGCCCAAGTAATCCACGAAGCGCCATCTCGTGATGGAGAGGGAGACGCGGATACTGCCCCAACTGTAAGAAGAGAAGACGCGCAACCTCGAGACGCGGTGCTTGTGGGCGAAGCTTGGTCGGAGAACGCAGTCGGAGGAGTTGAGGGTTCCCTCGGGCGAGATAGGGACAGGGCTAGCGCGGGAGATACAGGATCGCAACGCCCATGTAAGAAAGGATCTCGACACGCACGTAAGATACCACCGCCCTCAAGGTGATCCCTTGTCGGATTTCCATGGAGATGTTCGGGTATCATGCGGAGGGGATTGTGGAGCAGAATGGAACACCAAACAAGCGTAATGGGGTAGTGTATTTGAGCCATGTGGCATTGAAGTACAAAGTCAAAAGGAAAGACGCAATCATATTCCCTCCGAACACAATGCCGCCTAGAAATATTGAATGGCCGCTGCTTCGGTATGCATGGTCACGGAGAACACCGCACGCACCCACCCACCCACCCACCCCACCTCACCCCACCCCACCCCGCCGCCGCCCTCCGAAAACAATATAGCGGCGGGGTCTCGCCGCGACAGTTCGGAGCTCCACGAATTTCTGTACCGTGAGGGTCGGAGCAGGGAGGACCGCCGTAGAGCCAAGGTGGGGGCAGAGGAGGCATCAAACTGATCCACCAAACCGCCGTTATCTCCCTTGCGGTGGACGTGTTACATCGGGGAACGTTTCGGAGTGCCGCGGACGAACATCGACCCGCCTCGTTTGCGTTTTGACTGTCCATAGCATTGTGCGTAATATTTACCGTATGGAAGAAAATGAACTCTTCGCTCGCCCGCGCTACCCCTCTCAGCAAGCGGAGCGGGACCGGGAGCTCACGTTCCGGCCGCGCCTGGCGACCACGAAATACTGGGCGGCGGCCACCGCCCGAAGGCGTCGCCGCAGTAGGACCGACGATTTCGGGCTGGCGACAGGGCGGGGTAGAGATGGGGCTGGGGAGGCGGCGGAAGACGCAAGGGTCGGCAGCGGCGTGGAAGGGCTGGAGGCGGCGGCGGCGGCCGGCGTGGTATCAGCACGGTTCGAGATGCTTTACGAAGATGTAGGTTCTGAAGTCTCATGAAGCTTGTGTCCTTTGGGCAAGGACCTGTCCTAGTACCACATTGCGCCTGTGGCAGCCGTACTGCTGTAGGAACATACGTGGTATGCTTGTTCAAGGACGGAGTTGTCACGTTCTCCCCATAAGCTACTGTGGAGAAGTTCCCGATCCATTTTTTTGACGTTGAACGCGTGAGGGGGGTTGGTCAAGATACCAGTGTGAACACGACGTCCGATACGCGAAGACGAACCGCAGTAAAGAAATATCGCGGTGGACTCGACAAAAGGTTCGTCACTCATGCATGTGTTTGGTTGTCCTCCGACCCGCTTCTCACTTTACCCTAAAAAACGATTGGCTCAAGTACGGTGATACTTTTCGTTTGTGACGTCTCGCATGTGACGTCTCGCTTGTGACGTTTCTTTTGTATCGTTTCGTTTTCTTGTTTTTCCATTCATGCCACGCGCACGGACACGCGAGCAGAGCAAGGCGCAACTCCGCCGCGCGCAAGAGGACAGGGTCAAGATCCCGGCGGCGTGCACTTTTCAGCCCCAGCTCATTTCACACCGGCCAACCTCAGGGTGATTTTTGCTTCTCCGTTTCAGGCATTTTTTTTCTCCGTTTCAGGAATTAATGCGGTGGAAGTGTTGTTGTCCGCAATTTTAGTGGTAGTTGTGTACTGGTACGTGATTGGTATCAAATTGCGGTTACTGTGTATGTACATGGAAGAGAACGAAGGAACGCGTCATCGATCCTGAAGCTCGCCCTAGAGAACAGAGTACATCCTCTTCAGATGCAGAAAAAGAGCAGAAAATTGGTGGAAGTGATGACAACGGCACCTCAAACGGCTTTGGTTACACTTTCTAGGAATCCTCTTTCCGGGTAGACTTGTGCACGACCTGCAAACACATTCTTGCCCGAACCTGTCTGATACGGCACCCCACCTCTCCTCTCATTGCCAACAACGATATCGATAATTTCATCCGGTACAGGAGACGGGGCCGACACGTCGCCAGGGGAGCAATGGCAGCGGCTGCAGCAGCGAGCCCCAAAGACGCTGACATGGGGCGAGAGACATACGTGTTTGATGATTCAGCGGAGATCTTTGACGAAAGCGTCAACGACCCCCTCGCACGCAACGAAAGGGGTGACAGCGACAAGCTTGACAACGGCAACGACGACGACAGCCAAGCTTGGGTGAACAGACTCGTTTTCGGCGACAAAGATGAAGATGACGGTCACGTCGACCACAGCGGGTCGAGCGGCACAAACGGTAACGGCAACAACAACAACACAAAACGTGCGGAAGAGGGGCAGGGGCGCCGTCGCGGGCAGGAGCAACACGGAGACCGCCCGTGCCACTTCGACCGCCACGGCAGCCGCCTCCGAACACCCAGAGCCGGCCTGCGAGGGGAGAACGGTGGGGGGTACGGCGCAATATGCAGCAGCGGCAGCAGCAACGGAGGTCTCAGCGCCGTGGATGGTCCTTCCGAGGAAGACAGCAAAGGCAACAGGAGAGCCTTCGGCTGCAACCGCAGAGACTATCATCGCCGCAGCAGAAGCTTGCCATCGAGGTCTAGGGGGGTGACGCGGAGCGGTCTTTCCGAGGAGGCGGGGGGGCGCACGGAAGCGGTGGGGACGCCGTCGTACGCGGAGAGGCTCTACCGCGGACATGACGAACAACAACAAGTCTGGGCGAGAAGGCAGGTCTCGTACCAGCAATGTAGTCATGGTCCGATGGTGTCGTCCAGCTGACTCCAATGGTCCCGTTCGGCAAAACAGAGGTTTTCTTCGACGAAACGGTTTCGTGTCCGAAGATCCGCCCTAACACAGGCAACACCCGATGCGGGTGAACGCGAACATGTAGGGCACTCATGGGCACGTACCGGCACGAAACATCCGACTTGGTTTCCGCGAACTTTATTGTCCACATTCCACCCGACTGTGTAGATGGTAACGATTTCATTGGTCAGTTAGTTTAATTAGCTTGCGAGGTTTCATCTCTCCACCGTCTAGAGATGTGACACCGGGCAACTTCCAAAATCTTGAGGTTGTTAGTGGTAACATGGTCCTCACAACACAGCTGCATGGCCCACGCTGTACTCCGCATCACGACTCCCAAAAACCGGCAAGCCTCCTGCATGCGAAAATTTATTGCAGAAACAATGTTACCATTTCCTGCACGAAAACCGACCTCAGGCGGCAAGAGAGGGCAAGGCTGGAGCTAAAGGGATGCACGTTTCGACCAAGGCTGGACCAGAACAGCCAGAATCTCGGTCGTGCCGGCCGGACATACCTGGGTGGGTCGCGAGAGCCGGGAGGGGGCGGTTCTAGTCTACCCACTTCGTGCGCCAAGAGCTCGTTCTTCATCAATACAATAGTCCAACGAGGTGTAAATATACTTGGTGATCTGGTGATGAAAAAGATCAGTTTCATCACGCTCGCGGAAAAGGTTGTGTTGCCGAACACACGCGGGGTTGAGTCGCGCAGAGTTCTCGTGGTTTACCAGAAGCTCGGAGCACGCTGCCAACACTCCCTGGCCCCTACAATTAGGCAGCGCACAATAGCCACGAGGGACCGGAGTGGTTTGTGGCATAAAAAACGTTCGCGCTTCTTCACTGACGCGGCTTACAAAGCGGCCGTGTATCTACTTTCGCATCGAAGTCTCGCGAGCCAAACCTCTGGATATATTGTAGCAGTTTCGTCTCTTTCCACTGGGGGTGGCACGGTTGCGCGGAACCACAAGCTTTATCCCCCCTCCCATGAGACATATCTGGCGATACGCAATTTGATGTATGATCAACCTGTTGCTGATTGGACATCCATGTGAGACTACGATGCTTATTCGTTAAGGAGAAGCAGTTGGTACCTTCACACAAACTCAAAAATCCCGTGCTCGCGAAAACGTGTTTAATGTAGGTCAACTCTGAAGAAGGATTGCGCTCCATAATAAGGCAACGAATGTTGGTCAGAATGTCCAAGGGATTCTGCAAATCAGTACCCCCTCCCCCGATTGAATGAGTACCCCCTCCCATTCCCGCAGAAGGTCAGAACGGAGGAGCGCGGAGGCGGAGCTCATCCGCGGTAAGGTGGAAGCGAACGACACCACACGAGGAGGAGGAGGAGGCGTCGGGAAGGGAGGGGGGCATGGCGGCGGCGGCGGCGGCGGCGGCGGCGGCCCACGAGAGGCTCTATCAGGCGGCGGAGCAAGCCAGGGCGAGGAGGAGAGAGGAAGTCGCGGAGAGGCGGAAGGCGGAGACCGTTGGGTGCACGTTTCAGCCGGAGGTGAATCACGCCCCCGCCGCATCCTGCGCTGCTGCGTCCCAGGGGAGAGGGTGAGTGAGGGGAAAGTCGAATCACGGGGCTCGTTGCACAGCAGTCTTGCAAGCAAGTTGGGTGTCAACTCTATCTTTATGATTCAAAGCACTGAGACCTGCAGGCCGTCGTACTTCTATGTAGACTGTTTACAAGGATCCTCGCTTGACTGAGATCGTCGACGACGGGGCATGCTGCCGAGTCCCGCCGTCGAGAGCTTCGTACCCCGGTGCCACCGACGCCATTGGTGATGTCACCAGAAGATGGCGAGAACGTTGCCCGGCTCGACACATGACCACCCGAAGTTCAGCGAAACCTTCGATCCACGTATGTATGTAAAGCACCATCAAATGAGACTTTTGCCGACGCAAAATACTACAGCGAAAATTAGAAAGTACATCAGGTTCGACCGATCCGGAAAAATTGCCTGCGTGCTTGTGTACTGCTCGCGCAGGAGGTCAACATACTCCGGGGGTACCGCTAAACGCAACGGCGGCGACCCCCCTGGCGTGAGGAGCGGGAGCGTCAACAGCAACAACGGCTGCAGAAACATCAGCAGGGACAACGGCAGCAGCGTTTTCGATAGGCTAGTAGCGGCCGGCGAAGAGGCAAAGCAAAAGAAAGCCATGCTCGGGAAGATCACCCCCCCAGGGTGCACCTTTCGGCCCCAGGTGAGAGACATTGATTTGGGCTCTGCGGTAGGAGTGCAGTGGACCATAAGGTCCGTCGTGTTCTCAGAAGATGTCCCTGACGCACGAGGTATGTACGCGGGTCAGGTTGCGTTGAAGAGTTTCACGTATCGCAAAGAGGAACTCCATATGCTATGGAAAACCATGGCCTTCTGTGAACCATTACGGGGTAGTATTCGAACCAAAAAAATTGTGGTCCTCTCCCCCATGGTGCATGTGCGCCGGCCGGAAAAAGCAAGCGCAAAACTATTGACCTCTCCTGCGTGCGCGTCTACCTTCGCCTTTTCTCACAGGTCAACGTGCATGGGAACGGCAAACGGCCACCAGGGCATACTAGCAGCAGCGCCGGGTCAACGCAGAACGGCGGCGGTACCTTCGCCGCACAATCTCAGCCGCACCCACAAGACGCACCCCCCTCTTCCTCTTCCTACGGCGGAGCCCCCCGAACGGCAGAAAACGTCTCAAACTTGCCCCCCCCGCCTCCACCGCGAACCGGTCCCTACCACAGCAATCCTGGCAATGATGGACACGCGAAGGGCGGAAACCACCCCCCCCCCCCC
>CACKRE030002511.1:66378-79740 GCA_902602495.3 Ectocarpus sp. CCAP 1310/34 | reverse complement strand
CGCACTGCTGCATGAAGAGGTTTCGAAAGGAGAGCTTGGGCTCCAAAGACTTGGTAGTGTTGACCAAATTCATTTCGGCTGAAGGTAGACGGTGGTTGATGTTCTACGTCAGGGTTTCCATCTTCACGGGGTTTTCCCGCCTTCCCTGCTTCCAACAAGTAAACTCCTTTGAGGGCGGGGGTTAACTGTGTGTGTGTGTGGAACTTTCATTCGCATCCCCCACCCCTTGCCCGACCCGGCCTCAAATGCTGATCTCGAGCTACAATCCAGTTCTAGTAGCGCATCAAGTATGGTTCGGTAGGGAATCGCAACGCATGACTCCTTCCCGAATTTGAGCAGCTTCCACCTCCTGCGGCCGGCACGACTCGGCCTTGACTGTTCCTTGTCTGTTTCGCCATGGGAACGAACGGTTGAACAGCAAAAGAGGGTCCTGAGTGCTGCGCCCCAGATTTATTTTTGTTATTCTTGCTGAGTGACATGCGGCTACATCTTCTGCTTCTGTGCTCGGAATGTGCGGCAAAGGGGTAAGGTCATCGTCTTTGTGCTTTAGCCTGCATGCGTTCCTCGTGTAGCCGTTGCTCGCGCAGTAGGCGATGCGCGTCTGTTATTTTTTCCCTGTATCGTTGGTGTGGGTATCGGTAGGGAATCGCAAACCATGGCCCCTCCCCGAGTTTGAGCAGCGCCCGCCTCCTGTGGCCGGCAAGAGTCGGCCTTGACTGTTCCCTGCCTGTTTCCCCATAGAAACGGCCGGTGGAACAGCGAAAGAGGGTCCTGCGTGCTGCGCGCCACATCTTTTTCTTTTGTTTTGTTGCGTTTGTTCTTGAGTGACCATTGTACACATGCATGCTTCGTCGACCTCACCAAGGCATACGATTCGGTGGACCCAGACCTACTGTGGGACGTGCTCCGACGCTTCGGCGTGCCCCCGAAGATGCTGGCGGTCATTCGCCGCTTCCACGAAGGCAGGAGGGCGCGCGTCCGAACGGACGACGGGCAGTACTCGGAGTGGTTCGACGTGCGCCAAGGCCTCCGACAGGGATGCAACCTGGCCCCGCTGCTGTTCAACTTGTTCTTTGCCGCGATGCTCATTGTCGCCGTGGCCGAGTTTGACAAGGACCTCCAGGTGACGGCGGACATGGTCAAGAGACGGCGGACATGGTCAAGATCGGGACACAAGTGGAGTACAAGGGCAAGAAGGGAAGGTCGGCGGGGAAGAAGACGACGGTGGTGACGGACGCGGAGGCCCTGTGGACAAGGTCTACGCTGAAGACGCGGCCATCGTCTCGCGCTCGCCGGAGAGTCTCGAGAAGATGATGTCGGTCATCGTGCGCGTGGCCAGCCTGTTCGGATTGATGGTATCGGAGCCAAAGACGGAGATCATGTGCATGCTGCCAAAAGGGATCGAGGAACGCCCGTTCACGGTCAGCGCCGCCGGCCAGACGTACAAGCAGACCGATCGGCTTGTGTGCCTCGGACGTACCATCTCCGCGNGGCATGGTTCATGAGGAAATGGCACAGGCAGGAGGCGGAAGCGTCCGCGAAGCTCCAGCCCGCGAAGGAAGCAGAAGCAGAGAGTACGGCCATGTCAGGACCGAAGAGAAAGAGAGTCGGGGAAGCGGCGGTAGGGGGGAAGAAACGGCGACCGGGCACTGCTGTAGAAGCGAGTAGGGTGGCCGAGGCAGCACTTGTGGCGAACTATGTATCCGACTGATGTTGCTGCGCCCTGTTTTCCTCCCTGCTGTATGCTATACTCCTTCATGTATGTCCGTTGTATTGCCCTCGGCCTCTGTGTTGTGTTTCATTTTTTCATGTCCTCCCTGCCTACTCTGCTGTGTTGGGTACCTCGATCTCGCTTTTGCTGTTGCTTTTGTTTCTGTACATCTGGCTGTCTGCCCATCTGCCGCCTCTTTGTCCTGTTTTCTCCGTTACTCCCATACCCTGGTGCGTAGTGCCTGGTGCTGGTACGTTACCCGTTGATTTTTTCTTTGGGCGGGTGTGGGAAGCGTCGTCCTTTATTTCTGTTTTTGTTTTATTTTGATCGGTTTCCGAGGGCTCTTTTCTCGAACGGTCGGTGCGGTACCTGTTATTTTCTTTTTATCAGCTTGTTTTCTTTTTCCGAGTAGTTTGTAGTCTAATTTTGTTTTGTTTCCCCGCGGCGTCGAATGTGCCGGGTTTTGAGACCACGGGCTCCCCATTTTTCGTGGACTTAAGAGCCGATGTCAGAAACAACAACAACAACAACAACAACAACAACAACAACAACAACAACAACAACAACATGCGGCTGCTGCTGCTGCGGTTGCTGCTGCTATGCTCGGAATGTGCTGCAATGGTCGTCGGTTATCGTGGTCAGGTTTGACAATAGTCTGCTCGTTCGTATAGCGGTAGCGGTGCGCATCTATCGCGACGGAAAGCGCATTGAGAGAATAGTTCGTCCGTCGTGCTTATAGACTACACAGATAGTCGTGTTCTTCTTTGTGGCCACTTCATATCAGAAAAGAAAAAAGTCTCCACCATCGTACAGTATCTCCACAGCAGTTCGGAAACGACCACTGTTTTTCTCTTTGTCGTATTTGTTGTTGCTGAGCGCACATCGAATGTCGCCGTTCGTTACATGTGTTCAAGCCTGCGCTGGGCCAGAGGGATGAGAGTGAGTGTCTTCTCGAGAGTTTATGCCTTGTCTTCTCGAGTATATAGTCTCGGCAAGGTTTTGCGTAGGCATGACCCATAGAAAGGGGGGGGTCTTTCTAGCGAGCAGGGCTAGACTCACCCTCAAGAGACCGATACCTGCTGTGTCTGTCTTCTGTGTTATGGAGCTCGTGTTATGTGTCTCTTGTGTGTTGTGAGTGCTTGCGTGCTTGAACCGGCACTATTGTGAGGTTCAGTGGGGCCTGAACCGGCACTATTGTGGGGTTCAGTGGGGCCTGAACCGGCACTATGGTGGGCAGTCCTGAATTATGCCGTTTGTTCAGATGCTTTCGAATAGTTGGATTAAGTACATACATGCCCCCGCCTGGCATCAGGGGGGGGGGAATGAGAGAGTGAACACTCATTCGGGCGAACTTCACGTACGAGCCCGAATCGACCATCAACGAATCTAGCCAGATGGCGTACCACCAGGCACTCGACACGATTGCCTGCCCCAGTCCCAGCTAACATTCCACACTCTCTCTAGATCGCCACAGCATAGGCGAACGATTCCCCCACACTAGCGTAAACACATTGCAGGTCCACCAAACGTATACGGTTCGGGCATTGTTAACAAGATGCCGAACGACAACGCACGTAAGAAATATTCATACAATGTGTACGCCCAAACGACTTTCCGAGGTGCGCCCTTACTCTGCCAAGCTCATACGCGATAAACACACTTAACAGGGCTGCGGACTATACCGCGCCCGAAACCTGGTACGTGCGTTCCGGTAACCGGGGCTGCGGAGACTAACAGCCCACCGCACATAGGAACACGCTCGAAAATTACTTGGCGCAACTCGTACTACCCTGTACCCGGGCTTCGCGGAAAAAGGACACCGGGTACACTTAGCCCAGGCAACTACCTTACGAATGCCCGCGCTAAGAATCTGCTCTCCCTCCTACTACCACCCTCAAAAGCACGGGCGGGCGGGTGAAAAAAACAGAATACGCTGCAGAATACCCCACCGACTGTCGCACGGACAAAAAACGCCGGACGCCTCGATCCCTTTTCTCGACGCGTTCGGAACACAAGTGACACTCCTCGCTTCCACACACACTTTATTCCGGGCATCCCGTGCGACACTCTGATTGGCTGGGGACTATTCTTCCGCCTTCACAAAACGCAGATTTCTACGTCTCTGACTCAGTAATCTTTCGCTTTGTTCAGATGCTTTCGAATAGTTGGATTAAGTACATACATGCCCCCGCCTGGCATCAGGGGGGGGGGAATGAGAGAGTGAACACTCATTCGGGCGAACTTCACGTACGAGCCCGAATCGACCATCAACGAATCTAGCCAGATGGCGTACCACCAGGCACTCGACACGATTGCCTGCCCCCACACCATACGACGGCTGGCTAGGCGCTGATGGGACTTCACTCTTACCACCACACTCCCTTTTTCCAACAGCTCGAATGCACTAACAAAGGACCGCTTTACCGAACATATGTCTCCTTGACACTCTATCCTTTCTCATCTTTCTTTGGACTCACGTCCCCCCATTTCGTTCCCTGCCCCGGTTGTCTCACCGTATCGCAATCGGTAGCCAATACATCTGACACCCACGCTGCGTCTCTACCGTGACTGCGGACGTAAGGCCGATATCCATGTTCTCCGGCCCATCTTCCCTCTCTCCTCAACACTTCCGGTGATGCCCCCCCCGCCGACAAGTATGTGGCGCCCCCAATCCTTAGGGAATGCAACGCGTACTCTTCGGGTTGCAGGCCCGCCAACGACACTACTTGGCGGAGCGCTGCGGTGGCCTGGTGCTTCGTCCACATCGACCAGGTTTCACCACCTGTACTGAATGCGACTAACGGGGCATGAGAGGGCAGAAACGGATGAGACAAAAGGAGTTCCACGAGAGCGTCAACGGCACCGCCCCCATTCTCGACCGAACGAGGCGGGCCAGTACGAACCCTGGTCACCACGGACCCCTTCCTGAACTGATCTGCCTTCGACGAACGAAAACGTACTTCTATTCGATCCGCTAAATGCCACCGTTCAAGTGGCAACTGCTCCGACGACAGAAAAAACGCAACGTCACCCCGGCGCAGCCCGTGTTCCGCATGCATCGCGGATCGTGAGACTGCGAACATCTCGCTCGCACGCATTAGAAAGAAAAACGACGTACACAAAGACAAATAGAGCACTCGTCCACCCACGCCCCATCGATAAACTAGAGACGCCCCGGCCTTGAGCGTCCCCCACGACATCGGGCGACGAACGCGCGCACCCGGCCCGGCGGCCGCTATGACCCTCGCCGCCCCTTTGAGGGCGTTCAGGATGAGCGGATGCCTCGTCTCCAGCTCCCCCTGGCGGGCTACACGGTGGAAAAACTTAACAGCGGATAAGTGGGAAGCGACGGTGGCATGGTGCAGGCCGGACACGAGAGCTGCATACGTAACATACTCTAGCAATTGCGACACCACCACCTCCGTGTCCTGGCCCCCAACAATAAACACCGGTTTCCGCACCACGTTCCGGCGAAACTCTACCCAGGCTCCAAAAAATCCCAAGTAAGTTCGCTCAGACGAGCTCGCAAGAGCTCCACGGACGAGCTGGTAGCCAGCACAGACGAGCATATCGCTCGGCCCTCGGGCCCCAAGCTCACCACCTGCCAGGGAACGTGAGGAGCGGTAGTGCGCAAATTATGAAGCACGTCCTTCGGCTCCCATCGGGAGATACCATCGGCCGTAGAGTTGAGAACACCAGGCACATGCAACGCTTGGAAGCACCAGCCGCTCGAGACTTCGACTGCTCCCAACATGCGCATAAGCGCGCCTGAGCGCGGTTCTTTCCCTCCACGACACCTTTGGATCCACGCCACACTGGCTTCATTGTCTCCCCGCAACAGCACACAACCATGCTCTACACGGGGAACGTCTCGCTGTTGGACCGCGAGCAACCACGCGCCAAGAAACATGCCAAGGAGTTCGAGTACATTGATGCTGAGGTCATTGACGTCCTTAACGTGTTTGCTGGAGCCAATGAACCTAGATTGCTCAGCGTCGGACAAATCGTATCGAAACACCTGGCCTGTCTGTTGACAATAGCCCCCTACCGCACAAGGAGATGCGTCAGTGAATATGCACAAATCAGGGGGACGAGACAGTACGTTAAACATTGGGGAGCACAAAGACCCCCCGAGCGACGTGAGCCCCCGATCAGCAAACCACCGCCAAAAATCAAGTTCATCGTGAAACATGGGGCCGAGCACAAGACGTTTGTTTGGATCGGGTACCCCAGACGTGAACACCGCGGATGGAGGCAAGCTTACTGCTGCCACCAGTCGACCAACAAAAAACCTGCCTGGACGCAGGGCAAACGACACGTGCATCAAGAAACCTGTCAACTGCGACACTTGCCTAGCCGTCGCGACCTTGCGCGAGTGGGGCCATTCTTCAAGCAGCCTTGCTAACTTGTCTTGCTTGTGTGCAGTCATGGTTATCGTGAGATCTTGCGTATCGAGTACCCAGCCCAAGACTTCAAGACGTGTTTCGAAATTCGTAATCTTCGACGGGGACAGCAGCGGCGGGTCGTCGGGCCCTCTGCTCCCCAACAAACGGAAGTGGTCGCTCGCGAGAGACTGCACTGCACGCAAGCACCTACGGCCGTCCTTGAAGAAACGTACTTCGACCAGCACCCCATCGTCAACATAGTATCGCACCCAGTATCGTGAACCAGCATACCCACCCTCGTCGGTAACCGGAAGGCATTCTGCTGGTACGGGGGTGGCTGCCTGACTTGAACAAGGCGGAACTACTTTCACGTGGTTTACGGCGGCTGCACCCTCGTCCGTTACGACAGACGTCTGAAACGATGTGTGTGTATGCGAGTGTTCAAGTGTCGACGAATACAGGGACCAAAAGCCCGGAGCCGACCTCCACCCGAACTGACACCTAGTGTCAACGACGGCATTGCCCTCAAACACATAAGTAAACACTGGGGCGCCCGCAGGATCGACTCGAACCTGCCTGAACGCCTCTTTGACGTCGATACGGCACAACATTATCTCGGCGGCCACCCCGTGCAACTGGCGCAAGTACACAATGCGCTTTAAAATGTCCTTAAGGACATGACCGAGCAGGCATTCGGGGGCTTGCGAGAAGTCGGTATCGTCGTTAACACTGGTCCGTGCACCAGGGGCAAAAGTCAAGTCGTGTATGATCCGAAATTTGGGATCATCGACGACACCTAACGGCGAAACGCGCACACCCTGTATCTCGCGGATGAATTCTGCGTCGAAAACGACTGCCCGACCCAACAAGACATCGGAGACTATTTTGTCCTGTATTTGTTGTTGGTATGGAAGAACACTAGGGTGGTTGCCGTACTGCAACTCAGTGTCTAAGTCGCCACCGAGTGCAACATCAACAGGCACGCCCGGGTCTAAAGACCTGATCAGTTGGTCGATGAGTGGAAACTTTTTGACCTCGCCAAAATAATGACGCACCACCGACACATCGACATGAGGGGCGAAAAAACGCGGGGCCAACCACTTCTATCAGTGTTTGAAACGACCCACCGCACGACCTCAGTAGCGAGGACCCAGCTCTCGCTACCTGACTTAGACAGGCACGTTTGGCTGCGGGCGTACACGAGCGCAGCGCCGAAACAGACTCGCGCCACGTACCCACGATGAGCGGACAAACATTCGTACCTTGTTTTGACAGCGCGACCGCTCCAGGCGAGGCTTCCTTGCTCTCGCCCCCCACGCCAGCGTCCACAAGAGCCTGAACTGCGAGTTCATGCAACCCTCGCCCCTTCCCCGGCTCCTTGACTACGCGCGAGATAGGAGTTGGCCCCGCCTCATGGAAGCGGAGCCCGTACCCTCAGTTGCCGCTCCCGCGGACGACGAGGGCAGAAGAAGCTCCGTCCGAGCCGCCATCACTGCTACGGCGGTTGCCGCCGCCGTCGGCGCCGCCAGATGACGCTCCGGAAGTCCTTGACCGGCTGCCGCCGTCGCGGTAACGCGGGTCGTCGTCGCCATGCCTGAAGATGCACTCCTCGCCGAAGGAGCACGAGCCTTTTTCCTTGAACTGGTTGCAAAAGTTGTTCGACCACCTTTTACGCCGCTTTGAACCAGAGGAGGTGGACGACGATGGCTCCCTCGACCTACGTTTCATCGCCTTCTGACTGTCCTCCTGGGCTGCGAGCATCTGAAACACACCTTGGCCGGCACCGACGAACCCTTTGATGCCTTCGAACGCGGGAACAGGGGGAGATGGGAAAACCGAGAAATCCTCCGGCGGGGAGGTGTACTCCTCGAAGTTGAAAAGCCACGTCGCCAAGTCTCTGGTCCATTTCGCCAGGTCGGTGTTGAGGAGCGCCGCGAACACCTCGCGTTTCTTGTAGCTGGTATCCGCGAAGATGTTGCTGTGCTGACGGATGTGGTTTCTGAAGTCCCGCGTGGCCGTGTTGAACGCAGACTGCATCGGTTGCAAACGTTGCAGCACCGGTGCGTCATCGGGCAGGCCTTCGACCAGCCCGAACTTCAACACAGTGGAGATCGCCAAAAGAGCCAGCTCGAAGTGCTCTGTGATCAGCATTGACGGTGCCGCGGACGAGGAGAAAAATTCGCGAACATCGAAGCGGGCGAAGGAACGAAGGGACGCCAGGTTCTTCTCCGTAGCCACAATGCACTGTCCCAGGACGCTGGACAAGATCGCCACTGACGTGAGCTCCACTCCACGCCGGCCGCGCATCGCCCAGGGCAGTTTGTTGCTCCTCCACATCTTGTTTTTGGCCTTTTGGGCGTCGGCATCGGATGCGGGAGGAGGGCGCGCGACGGTGCTCAGCAAGCTCGGCCCAGGGGCAGACGACGGAGGCGCGACAACGGCGTTTGAAGTCGACATGCTCCTGACCCAGGAGGAGACGGAGGCCGCGAGGGACGTCACGATCTGCTGCACGTGCTCGAGTTGATCACTCAGCTTATCTTGGCGAGTCTCCAGATTTGCCTGACGTTGCGCCATTGCTTCCGGGTCGACAGCGAGGACAGATTCCCCGTCCTCATTGACGGACAGAGACGACAGCAATTGCTGCGCGGCCTGCAGCTGCTGCGCCTCCGACGTCGATTGGGGCTCCTGCTGCTGACCAGCCCCCGCCCCGACGACATCTCCAATGTCTTGATTTTTCTCCTCTGGTACACCCCCGCGACCGTCGGACATTTTCTTTTTTTGCT
The DNA here is from genome assembly GCA_902602495.3 of Ectocarpus sp. CCAP 1310/34. Lineage (NCBI taxonomy): Eukaryota > Phaeophyceae > Ectocarpales > Ectocarpaceae > Ectocarpus > Ectocarpus sp. CCAP 1310/34. The sequence goes on along the minus strand of CACKRE030002511.1, from coordinate 70,861 downwards.
CTCGTGAATTAACCAGCAGAGAGAGCCAGCGGACCAGGTACCAGAACGAAGAAACCAGCGGACAGGTAACAGAAAGAATAAACCAGGGCCTGGACGCAAAAAAACAGAATACGCTGCAGAATACCCCACCGACTGTCGCACGGACAAAAAACGCCGGACGCCTCGATCCCTTTTCTCGACGCGTTCGGAACACAAGTGACACTCCTCGCTTCCACACACACTTTATTCCGGGCATCCCGTGCGACACTCTGATTGGCTGGGGACTATTCTTCCGCCTTCACAAAACGCAGATTTCTACGTCTCTGACTCAGTAATCTTTCGCGTCTGGCACTATTCAGGGCGGGTTCTTTGCGCCGAGATTTGACCGGCACTATACCGGCAACCGGCACTATACAGGGACCTCTACTGTACTGGATAGAGAGAACAGAACGAACGATTTTGTAATTAATTGTGAAGACAACAAGAACGGAACTGCCGGGTTCGTCCATGAATAGTTTTTGCAGCACCCATGAAGTATTAGTGTTAATACGACTTCTGTTGTTGTTTGTTGTTGTTGTTTCTCACATTATTAGCTCTAAAAAAGAAAGATTGGGAGCCCGTGGTCTCAAAACCCGGCATACACGACCCCACGAAGAAACAGAAAAAAATAGGGTACAAAAATCCGAAGCCGGCATTTCGGATCCAGCCGTTGTGCGATACTATTCATCTCCGATAGGACTTGAGGAGGACGGACTGTAAAGCTGTAGAGTATACTGCACTGCGTTTGCTCCTTGCTGCTGCTCTTGGCTGACCCAGGACTTCGAAAAATCCCCACAGGTACGAGCAAACTTTTTTGTGTGTGGTCGAAGATGGAGTGCACCTCTGCACAAGCAAGCCCAACATGCCACCATGCACAACATACTACTGCTGCCGTTCACCTGTCGCCGTCCTTCCACGTCTACCTGTCCATGACACATGCTGCCACTTGATGCGGCAACATCTGGGAACAACACGGACACAGGGAGTACCCCCGTACCCATACGCACAACCTCTCATTCCTCCCTTGTCAAACACAAATGATGTAACATGCATGAAATGATGAACTCTGTCTATATTTACAAGTATGGTCCACGCTGCCTACAAATGGGAGAGGTAGCCATACCTCCTGCCTACACACGGACGAGAGAGGTCAACACACCCACTGCATTTAACACCCACCCACATGTCGGTGATGAAACCTCATCAACCACACGCCTCTATCGGCGACCACGTCATCAGGAGGCAATGATGAGAAATGTTCTCCCGTGCCCTTCTCACATTTAACGACATGAAATTCCACAACATAACATATATGAGACACACAAGACAGCTACCAAACTGATCTTTTGAGCCTGTCACCCGAGAGTTGTCCCTGTATGCTGTCTAGGAAATCGTAGACATACAGGTAGTTTTCTCTGACCCTATGATTCCATTGTTAATCTGTCTCTGACTCTTTTCTATGATAGAGATGGACTCGTTGTGTCATATTAAGTAAAATAAAAAAAAAATGATAAAAAGAAAAACAAGCTACCGCACCAAACGAGAAAGAGCGTCGAGGAGACCGATCAAAATAAAATAAAAGGAGAACGGGGAACGCTTCCCACACCCGCCTACAACGCCGGAGGGTTCCGTGCCGGGTTCCCGCCGACCAGGCATCCCCCGCCCTGCACCACACCCCAGGGGGTGCAGCAAGACGGGGGGCGAAAAACAAACACATATATATTCCCACAAAAAAAATAAAAAATCGAAGGACAACGTACACCAGTACCAGGTACTACAGCAGTGCAGTATGCACCAGCGCATTAGTGTAGGGTAGGCACCGCACCAAAGAGGCAGCAGAGGTGGCAGGCAGCCAGCAAAGGAAAAAACAAAAAATAACAAGGAGCTCGAGGTATCGTCCAAGATCATCGTAGAGAGGGCATGGAGTATGGATGGGTAATTGTTGTTGTTGTTGTCTTCACATTTCAAACCGTTCCGCTCTCTCTCTACCCAGTACCTTCGTATGTCCGTATCGATCCAGCACTCGACGCGGTCGGTAATGAGAGGTTTCAATTCAACTACTACAATAACTGACTGGAGGGGAATGGAGGGTGCTCCTTGTTCTTATGCATGGCATGTACCGGCATAGGTGACATAATATATCGCATCATCAATATTCGCAGCTACTAGGGTTAGTCCACGACGACGAGGATGTCAAACGATAGGTTTGTTTCGGAAAGCTATCGGTGCCAACGCCGCCCGGCCACGCTTTCTGCTGTGGAGTAATGGCTTTGAAAAATAAAAACTGTTTAGGGGGTGTGATGTCTCATGTCATCTACTCTGTGTACTGAACTCTTTTCCGTGCTCGGTGGGCGAGCGTGTCGCGGTGTGCGCCCTCGTCCTCATGTACCGCTAAAAAAAGGGAAAGCTTCAGACAGGCAACGCGACGATACTCGTCGAGTTGCTATCACAATAGTGAATTCTCTCGGCGTACAGCAGTATGTGCATCGACACGGTTATCGTACACCCAGGCGTAGGCAACCGGACTGAGGGCCGATTGCTTCCACCACTACATAGATAGTAGCAACGAACGAGGTTTGTTGCCCTGGAAACAAAGTTTCGAGAATATGGTATTTTTGTCGCTGCTGTTTTTTCTGTCTTGCTCGATCATCTCTGACGCGAAATTCGGAGTGAAATGCATACGCCAATCAAGCTCACACTGGGTGGGGCATTGCGATGATGCTGAAGTTTGCCAAGTTTCTGTTTCACAGACCATTTGATGTTGCAAGAAAGGTAACAGGATTTTGTGACACGCGGCCATCTCGGTTTGTTTTTTCGACCCTACTTTCTTTTATTTACCTAAATCAGAAAAATCAGCATGCCACGAACCCTATTAGCTCGCGTGTTGTCTGTCGTTTGTAGTAGACTAGTTTACGCTCCTGATGAAACAGAAAAAGTGTTCGTAGAACGGAAGACTGCACTGTGTAGTCTTTAGGAGTGGAACACCGATGCCACTCACTACTTGCCACCCGGTGGTGTTCTGCTGACTTCAGTCGGACAAGCGACGCCCTTGGAATCCCTAAACGACGTGCAGCGCTTGGGGCAATGAACGCTGGATTCAAGGCACGTTTCAAGACGTATGCCATACGCTGAGTTGTAGCATAGTAGGTATGCTGAACATCTTAACAAACGTACAACCGGGTTTTGAAACCCTCGTGGACCATTTGTGCCTCCTTTTTCCGGGAAAAAAGTCTGGGATGCACGCCTGAAAGACGGCCAAGACACATATATATTCCAACAGCTCAACGGCCGTACGATTGTTAAGTTATATGGTACAGCATATCTACAATACATCAAGCGTCAGCTCTCAACACACGTTCTGTGGATGCCTCTCTGCCTATTCGACCCTGTGCAATGCCGAGTCTTACGTCGCCCCCAAGTCATAACCTTCGTGCGCAACCAACCTATCAAGACCAGGCTGCACCGTTGTGCATGCAGAGCAGAAAATACAGATGGAAAATTGAGAGCCAAGTCCCAGGGAGGGAACAGGTATGCGTTCATGCACACCGTAGGTTGCAACATATATATCACACCTCCTGGACCGAATTTCCAAACCTCAACTTCTCCGCCACACAGGGAATGCCACAGCACACCGTTTGACTGCTCAGTCAAACGAAGCACGTTAGGAATAAAGCCCTCGGATGAGGCAGTTCCAAGGTCTCTATTTTTGGTACGGTCGATGTTGCTTCCGCGGAGTTCCAATCAAGCTCTGAAATTGGTCCTGAGGGTGTGGCATGTTATGTAACCTACGGCACCAAGTATCATATCTACATGGAATGAATGTTGTCCTGCCAGCGTCAGCTAGCTTCCGACGAGCAACAGGAGACATTGATGCTTCTAGAAACGACGCTCAAGTAAAGTGGTATTTGTCAAGGACCCGCTGTCAGGCATCTTGATTAATTTCTCTGTGGAGCCAGGGTATTTACCCAACAAAATGCATACCATTCGAAAGCTACGGACCAGGGCTTTCGAATGAACCTATTTTTAGCTTTCACAGACATGTTGGTGACGAGTTATGTCCTATATACCGTTTCGCCGAAAACGCGGAGGAACTAGGAAATCTCGATTTGCGGGGCCCCAACCACCTCTGTGAAAAAAAATATATATTCTGTATTTTTTTGGAATCCTCGCAAAAAGTTGGTTCTAGATCACCTGGTTCTGAACCCGGTTTTGCCTGCCTCCAGTTCGAAATTAATCAAGGCGAAAGATTACTGAGTCAGAGACGTAGAAATCTGCGTTTTGTGAAGGCGGAAGAATAGTCCCCAGCCAATCAGAGTGTCGCACGGGATGCCCGGAATAAAGTGTGTGTGGAAGCGAGGAGTGTCACTTGTGTTCCGAACGCGTCGAGAAAAGGGATCGAGGCGTCCGGCGTTTTTTGTCCGTGCGACAGTCGGTGGGGTATTCTGCAGCGTATTCTGTTTTTCCC
>CACKRE030002511.1:16518-32655 GCA_902602495.3 Ectocarpus sp. CCAP 1310/34 | reverse complement strand
GGGGGGGGGGGGGGGGGGGGGGGGGGGGGGGGGGGGGGGGGGGGGCGCATGTTTTGCATGCCGTATCTAGTTGCTGGGCCATTGACCACGCATCCTCGACAGAACGGAGCACTGTTCCCTGTTCCCACAGGATCGATCACCGATGGCCAACTGTTCGTTCCTACTTTGCCAGAGGTCGCTCTAATGTTTATCGCTGCCCGCCTTTTCAGCCCCATTCTTGTACGACAGGCCAGGTAGGGAAGGGATTTCAATCAAGCATGGAGCTCGTCTGTTCACGCATTTGTCGTATCCGTTGACAAGCAGAAGCACCACAAATGGCGTCTTCGTTCTCTTTGAAAGATACTCACATGATTCAGCTTTTACTCATACTATGTTCATGCTTGCGTCGTTTCCAATTTCCAGCACAAGCACCACATCCGATCGACTTCGGACTTGCACATGAGGCAGCTACCTATTCAGCTACCTGCGAGCTTGAACCAACAGGGGAAGTAAAAGCACTGCCGGGGTGTTTCTGTCTACGAACCGGTGGCTTTCGAGCAGCGACTTTCCCCCGCCATGGTGCTGGGTGACGTCCGCTGCACCCATCCAAAGCAGGCCAGCTCGTCCGCAGCTGCTTGGGCCGCCTGTTTGATCGACAGGGCATAATGTTGATCGACACAATGAATCGCCTCCCACAGGAGTGGAAGAACGGATCTCTTCCTCCATTGGCATCCTTGTGCTGAGCAACATGCACGAGTCGAATCGCGTCCCACAGTTGATCGACAGAGTTACCGGTGGAAGTTGGTCGGCATGTGGTGAGCCATATACACTAATCGAACAATCTCCCACAGGCGGGGAAGGACGGGGGTTTGACTCATTGGTGTCCTTGCTCTCAGCCCAATATTTCGGTTAAGACAGTAATCGCAGAACTCCGTCTCCGGCGTGTTGGGCTTACTGGTAGATTCGGGTCTACGGGCCAGAGGCTGGAACTGATTCAGTAACGTATTGGCAACAAAAAGACGGGCCGATATCATCTGACATGGACACAGTACCGCCGTAAATAGTGCAGAACCGGAACGTGCAATTGTACGGTTCACCGGAGAGACAAAACCTCGAAGGGATTCGTACGATTTAGCATGACCAACTGCAAGAGTGTCGTCTTGGCTTTCACACTACAGTGCCTTGGAAGCACAAAACGCGCACCTACTCAGATGGGCAGTGTAGGTAGGTGGCAACTTCGCTCTGAACAACCTGTACCATATGTGGACCAGACTTCAGTCTCGCTTTGCTCTGAAAATGAAGAACCTGCACAAATATGTCGACCAGATTTCAGTCTCACCTTGCTCTGAAAATAAACAACCCGCACATACATGTCCACCAGATTTCAGTCTTACAGGCTGGTCTTATTCACGAGGATAGACACAAGGTGTGGAATATGGATTTCCAGATATTGGAATCTTTTCCGGCGTTACGGGACGGGCCTTGAAACTGCTGCCGCGCGTGGTATGGTGAGGACGAAGCATAAGCGATGGCGCTTATGTGGAGATTGGCAATGCTGTTCGATGCATCTCTGAAGGCAATAAATTGACATGGCATGCACTGCCAGAATACGGCCGATATTGAGTCTGGTCGAAAAGCAAGCAAGATGTGATCGATTGCACAACAACTAACCTCAGCGTATGCATCGAATAGGCAGCCTTGGTCAACCGTTGCCTCGTATCGGAAGCCGTGATAGCGATCCTAGCGCGGTTTTGTCGAAAGACGCGCATGCAGACGATGTAGCAGCGGGGTAGGGTAAGGTTCGCGTGGGCATGTATGGGTGTATGGGTGTATCTTGGGGGGGTATGGAAGGCAGGGGAGAGATGTGGCAAAAACGGGAAGACAGAGACAGAGAGACAGGCAAAGAGAGAGAGAGAGAGAGAGAGAGAGAGAGAGAGAGAGAGAGAGAGAAACAGAAACAGCAATGATATCGAGAAAGGCGACAGGTGAGAGAGGGCGACAGGGAAATCTGCAGCAGCACGTAAAGGGTTGGAATCACGCTACACTTTTACCATCACCCTATGCATCGTACAACNAACCCGAGCAGACTTCTACGCAAGCGGCACACCCCCTGTTTATCACACACCCGAACACACTCTTTGGGTGTTCCGACGTGTTATCACACCCCATTTTATCACACCCCCTTTTTTATCCCACTCCCAAACCCTCCCTGTGGGTGGTCGCATGTGCTACCACACCCCCTGGTTTATCACACCCCCTGAGGAGCTCCTGCGAGCTAGGCTTTATCACCGGGGTACACAAGATACCACACCCCCCCCACAATACCACACCCGGTGATAATATTTTTGAAGCCCAAAATGTTATCACCGGGGTGTGGTATCTTGTGTAGGATACGGTATCACGACAGAGCGCTGAAAGGGTGATATAAGAACACCCGATCTTGATTTTGACTGATATCGAAACCCACCGCAAGACCACTCAGCGACAACACAAGAGATTCATAGGACCAGTTGGGACCTATCTTTCGGCAAGAGCACAGAACTCCGCAAAAATGTCTCCTTGCCTCCAACACGTGTCTTTTATCATCATGTCACGCAGCCTACAGCCTCCACACCCCTTCTCTAAAATCAAGACATACTCTTCCACCTGTCTAGAATCAATGCAAAAACAGGCGTCTACAGCGGGTGGCGCAACAAGGTCTCTGCGTTGCAAAGTGTCTTATGTTCGATAGGAAATCAGCAGAGGACATCATGGAGAAGCGACCTGCGCATTGGGACGCCCAGATCTGTTGCTGGGCTTGTGCTGTTGTTGACGGCTGCAGCCTGATGCGGCCCGAAATGTCCGCAAAATCTTGGTCCATACCACTTCACCATCCACTGCTGCTGTACGCGCTGTCACAGACGCAATCCTTCTAATCGACTTTGGGACCCAGATTGGTCAACCTTTCTGGGGCGCAGCTGCAACCCTTGACAGCACGGCCCCGGCAACAACAGGTTCTGAGCTTGCCAACGCGCAGGGGTCGCCAGACAACTTTCAAACTCGGATTCCCGCTTCCCGAATGCGGGTTAGCACGTGAAAATCCAGAAATATGCGGGAATTCCCGCCTTCTGACTTTGAAAGCGGTGGCGGGATATTCGTTTTTTCGACGCGGGAACCCCGTCGATCTGGCGTGTGTTTTGGTGTAAAGAGTCAATATTATTCCCGCGTGTTTTCATATGGTGCCTTTCAAGCCCCATATCAGAAATTCCCGCGGTAGAACTTTCCATCGCAGGCAGGAAGCAAACACGCCGCTTTTTTTTGCGCACAACGACAACAATAACCCACCCTCTGTTTGCCACACCAAGTCTCAGGGAATGCAACACGAGCACGAAGCCGGCATCACCAGCCCTTGCATGAAAACCTGAAATACACACACACCTACGCATACCTGAAATGCACTTGCCAGAACGCCTTTCAAGCTCAAACCCGTTGGAGTGTGCATCACTTTGTTCACTCCATTCCATTATTCGGTGGAGCGTGGGCATGCGTGTGCGAGTTCGATCAACTGGGCGCAGCGTGGTCCTTCACTCTGGGCCTTTGTGCGGTGGTGCAATAGGCGTGCAGCTCGAAGTCGAAAAAACTTTGGAGAAGACAGCAGAGTAGCTTATTTCTGGGCATGCGAGTACGAAGTATCCGCGGGCGTTTTCGCGTTTGTTTGTGCACCAGAAAAAGCAGCAAACAGCGGAACGACGGTTGGCCTTCGTCCGTGAAAATCCGAAAAAGGCGGGAGGGCAAATTTGAAACCACCATGGGGATTCCCGCATCTACTCACCCAACCGAAACGGGAAAGTAAACCGCCCAAATTTCGCCAAAATCGGATGCGGGAGACGGTAATCGAGTTTGAACGATGTCTGCTACTCTAGTCTATATGTTGGACGGGGTTAGACTAGAAACTGATTGCCGCGGTTGCCATCACCGCCTTAATCTACGTGGTTAAGAGCTACTGCAATAGAATTAGAATGTGGGCATATCTCGAACGGGTAGTCTTTCTGTTTGTGTATTTATATTTCCTAGAAAATAGAACTTAGGTAGCGCAATACGTGCTGCTACGTGTGATAGCGTAGGGGTCGATCGGATACAGCAGTGGGGTACTCGGTTTAGCTAGCCCCGTTTCGCGACATGCCCTGCTTAGCGATAACCAAAATCACAGGGTACCGCCACACCCCAGCCGCATAACTGCCATGCAGCTGTTAGTTCGGTTTAGCGACTTGCCCTGAACAAATTAGCGGCCACATTTCGTCGTGACACTATAATAGTGAAGGGGTCGCTAGCCCCCCACTACCACTACTCCGAAAAGCTACGGCAATAGTGCTGAAGTACGGTTGTTGCCTCGCCAGAAGAACACCCGAGTGCGCGTTTTTAGTGTTGAAGAGAAAGCGTGCAGATAGTCTGCTGGATTTTGAAAAGGGTCGCCAAATCGGGCCCACCACTGCTGTATTGTACAGTCGGCGGTCCTCAACAACGGTACCCTCAGCAGCGGGATGTCCTCAATAGCCGCACCGAAGTCGCTTGGCACAAATGCAATTCTCAGTACAAATTATCCCTAATAGGAATAGCGGCACTGCCCTCTGTAGCGGCACCAAAACCTCTTGCCACTACCTACCGCTAGGACCACCGACTGCTGTACTCCGAAAAGATGGGTGTGGCGGAAAACTGCTACACTGCTGTACACCGACCGATTGCGGTTGTTGCTGTAGCGAGATTTCGTGCTCAACGACACCCGAGTGCGCGTTTAAATGTTAAGAGATGCGTGCGGACATTCTCTGCTGCTCACAGCATCCATCCGCGGGGTGAGAGCAATCGGCGCACAGCAGCGTTCGGTGTACGAACATTATCCGGCGGGTGCATACTCTGTCTTGTTTCTGTTATTTTTCGGCCTGGTCCCTTATTGTCCTCGCTTTTTCATTTTATTTTCTCTTTCCTCTCTGCTTCCTTTTTTTTTTTTCTCTTTTCTCTGTTTTCTTCTTTTCTCTTCTCTTGTGTTCTTTTCTCCCTTTTTCTGTGCCAGGTGGCCTTGTCTCTGCTTGCGTTGTGAAGTACCGAGATTGAACCAAGGGGGTGTACCTCATTCTCTCCGGCCCGTGATGGTGACTCCTATGTACACTCAGTTGTTACCTCGCAAAGCGCGCAGAGGGGGTGGAGGACTCAAGAATATCTGTCGTTGATTTCTATTGACTTGCGTACCCCTCGGGGCCAGTTTATTTGAGTGTACCTTTTTCGGGTAAGTTAACCTGTGAGCACGGGAATCGACCGCGTCGAGCGTTGGATCAGTACGGACATATGAAGGTACTGGGTAGCGAGAGATCGGAACGGTTTTTAACAACATACAAAAATGATTGTGAATCCTGTTGTACATGCAATACAACACCAGTCCCGACTATCTGACTTTGCGCTAGACGCGACAGAACTGGATGGATCTCACATTGCCAGGTTCTTTTCTAGTTATTACCTACCCCTGGTAAAGAGCAGTGGCAAAATAGGGTAGCGCCAAGCAAGGCGTATCCAACATCCAACCTGCATGTACGACGGGTGGGAGTTTGATGTGTGTTGCGGAAAGGCCAGCGAAACTAAACCTGCATTCTCCAGCCCTTGGGGATGTTGAAATCGTCCACAAGTTCCGCCGACACCACCGGGGCCAGCGCCAGCAACAGTAGGGCATTCGATAGCCAACACATGTTCGCCCTGCAGCTCTCGTTGCCTCTCTCCTTGAACCAGTGAAGCAAGAGACACCAACGCTGCTACAACTCAGCGCTGCGCACAGCCCAAAAAATAGTCGGGGCCCCGCAAATTCGCGGGGTTCCGCAGATTCGCGCACCTGCAGAAAATGCGGCGAGATCTGCCGCCGCCTACCCCACCTAGCGCAGGCGACAGAGGGAGCAAGAGGCCACAAGGGAGGCAGACGTCTGACCAGGTGGGCTTTGAATCACACTGGGACTACTGGACAACTTTTGTTCTGACTTAGAGTTAGCGCCACCTCGAGATATTCGAAGATTGCCGTGAGCGTACCACCACGCGATGCCGCCGCACACAACCCACCGGGGTCCTTGTGCTCACCTCCCAGGAAGCGCTGCGACCGTGTTGCAGAATACAGCTGGTCATTCAGTGTGGCAAACTCAGTTGGCTATCTAGCACAGAAAGTTTCAGGCAATTCCATCCTGAGGAAACTTAGCTTGGCCGTGTTGAACATTGAAAATCTTGGCGGCGGCGGGGGAACATGCGCAAGCTCTCCACGCTTACAGCAACGCGTTACGTCGCCGAGAAACCTTGATGGTCGACGACGTGGCTAATTTCGATAAGGCGAGAGTTAGGACGTCGGGCCTCAGGAAGTTTACAACTTATTCGCCTTGACAGTGCTGAATCAGACCTACATAAAGCACATTTTGTGGTGACAAGCGGTGGCGATCCAGCGGGACGCAGCTCGCACTGAACCGATGCTGCAACAGCACGACACATGCTCTCCGAAAACCCTCCACTCATGATCACTGCTTTAGATGAAGGGTTAGCGGTTTGAATCCTACAAAAGATTTAGCACGTGCGAAAAGGCTGTCAAGGGAGGTCGTCATGACGTTGTCAAGCGTGGAGATAATTACTCCGTATAAGGGAGCTGCAACAGAAAATCTACCCCGCTTGTGCCGCGTTCAATCCCGTAGGCGGGCTTAGACCTAACTTGCGCTCGTGGTCGTTGCTGTTGCCTGGGTTCGTCCTTTTCCATTGATTCGGGCTTGGGGCGCGAAGTCTCCATCTGTTGTGAACGGGATCAGCCCACTGCATGCGGACTGGACTATTGTTTGAAGCGGCGCGGCGCCACAGTCGTGGGCGGGTGGCGCCGCCCTCGCACCCTGACCGCACCCCGCTCTCCCCGCGCGCAACCGCCAACGACAACGGCGCGATGACACGAGCGACTTCCCCGAGCTGCAGTGGCGGGGACACGGGTTCCCCTAGTCGTCAACAGGTTCGCAGCGCGAAGGAGTGCGCGAGATTGACTGCGACTACGCCCAGGAAAAAAACGGGGAAGCGCGCCCCCGTAAATTCAGGAGCACGTGTGAGGGGTTCGGGAGGAGGGTCGGGAAGGAAGCGCGTGCGGTCACGGGCCCGAATTTCGGTGGGCACTAAACAGTCGCAGAGCAGGCTACAAACGCAGGTGGAGGAAAGGTTGGCGACGGCAGACTTGGACAAGGAGCATGGGGAGCAGCTGGCTAAGGCGGAGGAAGAGTCCCGACGGCGTAGGAAACGCCTTCCCGATGAGGCGTGCGCGGAAGCTCGACAAAATGCGCCTGGGCCTGCATCTGGTCTTCGACGCCAGAGTTTAGGTGGGAAGAGCAGACAAGTCGGGAGTACGGAGACGCAAGGCCGCGCTATGCCCTGCCGTAAACCGGTGTGTGGCTGGGTGACGACTACCCCGGGTCACCAGTGCAATAAATGTCCTGAAGGGGTCACGCACTGGGCGGAAGATAGGTTATGTACCGCGTGCCATCGACCGCCCAGCGAGAGAGGGTTCGTCCATCTGCATGTCAAACGCATTGACTCGGCCCGCTCCCTATTGGCCGACCTGCCGTCTGGCGAGGCGGGGGTTGTGGCGATGCTGCGTCAGTTTAACCCCCAACCTGGCGGGTGTCTCTGCCAGCGAGACGGCTGTCTCATGGCCCGCCTGGGTCGCCACGAAAAGAACAAGGCCACGCACACATGCCAAGGACCTGGAGACAACATGCCATGTTCGGTGTCAGGAGTGAAGAAGAAGCAGGGGAGGTGGTATTCCGTGTCTGGCGATGAAGAAGGTGGGAGGGTTAGGGTGTCAGCGGGAGGCGGCGGTATGGTGTGCCAGGCCTGTAACCAACGGCGTGCCCGTGAACGGAAGAAGTCCTTATCGGTACGACAGCCAGGGGATGGCGGGTCCGGAGTTGCTGGAGCTTCCTCGTCGTCCCAAGCGCCAGCCATTGGGAGGGCGGACGTCGTGGGGTCCAGCACCCAGAGGACAAGGACAGGCAAGGGAGCATCCACCGACGAGGGCTCTGGCATTGCGACTGGCCGAGCGCTTGGGCGACATGTCAAAGCGGCGTCGATTGTGCGCTCGCGGGTGGAAGGGTCCGTAAAAGGCGGGGAGATCCTTTTCTGGAAGGACGTTGCGAAGTGGTTGACGGCCGAGCGAGCTAAGCTCGGCGAGGAAAGGCTGCAGGGCGGCTCCGTACGGGAGAAGGTGAAACAAATGTTCGATAGCATCGGCCGTTCGTCGGACTGCAACGCGAGGGTGGTGGATATCCGAGGGAGCAGGGGTGCGGGAGGAGACGGACGCGAGAAAGCTCTCTGTCTGTTCCCGAAAGATCTATCCGACGAAGCTGTCGTTGGGTACCTCCTACGGATGCGTAAAGCGGAGGGAGCGACCCTGAAGTCTGAGCTGGAAAGGGTTGCTCAAGACCCTGCGGACCCCCACGACCCTGTCTTCGAGGAGGAGAGGATGGCGGTGGTCAAGACTGCGGGGGAGATTGTCCGGCGTGATATTGAACTGGAAAAGAGCCTGCACAACGCGCGTCCCCCAGGTCAGTCAAACATCAACGTGGAAGAGTTGGAGCGGCCTGTGGAACGGACGGCGGATACCCTACTTGCAATGCCCCCCACGACACTAGGATTCTTCCAGAGCGTCACCGACGTGGACCTCAATGTCGAGCAGAACCCTGCGGATCCGCCCAAGGATGCAGGGCCTTGCAAGGTGTGGGAGCGCGGGTGGCGAGAGGAGTTTGAAAAGGGTATCGGCGTTATGGACAGGCCAAGTCCAGCCACAGCCGGGTCGATGGGTGAAACGACGGTGGGCTCTGCTGGTGGAGCCGGGAGTGGTGACGTCGGCGCAATATCGGGGGGGGTGCCGGTCCTCCCGGCGTCTGAGACACGTGCGAGGGCTGTCGATAAATTCAACCGGTGTTGCCGGTCCATTCGTCGACGGTTGACGGTGATGTGCACAAGCGTCGTTAAGTCCGTGCTGGGCAGCCGGTACATGCCCTCACACGCCATAAAGGCGACCCAGTGGGCGAAGTCGAAGAATACTCCCCGACCCGTGCTCAACTTTATCGCAGAGCACTTGGGATGTGCCACCGATTCTCAGGTGTACCATCGAGAGTCCAAGTTCGCCCGGGTGGTTGAAGACTCCAACCTTCTTGCCAAGTGCGCGAAGTGTGCTGCATTTTCTCAGGACAACGTTGACTTCGAGCCCCGTGTCGGAGTGAGGCAGGGGGAAGGTCCGTACATCCCGTGCGTGGCGTGTGTGGCGAACTGGGTTGGGGAGGAGGTGGGCACGCTCCACGATGCGGGCACGTTGAAACGACTCAGCGAGTTGAGTGTGGACGACATTCTCGTTGGATCAGACGCGGCGGAGGGAGAGCGGAGGTATGGGGCTTTCTTAGCTACGCTATTCGGAGCCGTGTCCAAGTCTGAGCGAATCAGGTCGGCGGAGGGAGGGCCGTTGTGGTGTTTCGAGGCCCAACTCAGGGAGGTGAGTTGCGAAGCATTTTTTTTTTTTTTTTTTTTTTGGTTAGCCGGTGCCGAAATTTGCTCTATTTTGCGGGGTACCAATTCCGGAAAAACTGAAATAGGCGTTGGCTTTTCTTCTTTTTTGCCCCCCCCCCGTATTTTTTGCCCTTCTTTTTTGCCTTTTTTTTTTTTCTTTCTCTCTCCGTGCCTTTGTGCTAATTGTTTGGCACGACAAGCCTTGCCCCCCCCCCCTTTCTTCTCTCTCTGTTGTGTATAATAGGCGTTGGCCTTTGTTTTTTTTGTTCTTTCTTTTTTGCCTTTTTTTTTTTCCCTCTCCCCTTGTCTTTGTGCTAAATCTTTGGCACGGCAAGCCTTGCCCCCCCCCTTTTCTTCTCTCTATGTTGTGTATAAGAAGAGGCGTGGGCCTTTGTTTTTTTTGTCCTTTCTTTTTTGCCTTTTTCTTTTTTCCCTCTCCCCATGTCTATGTGCTAATTCTTTGGCCCGGCAAGCCTTGCCCCCCCCCCTTTCTTCTCTCTGTGTTGTGTATAAGAGGCGTTGGCCTTTGTTTTTTTTGTCCTTTCTTTTTTGCCTTTTTCTTTTTTCCCTCTCCCCATGTCTATGTGCTAATTCTTTGGCCCGGCAAGCCTTGCCCCCCCCCCTTTCTTCTCTCTGTGTTGTGTATAAGAGGCGTTGGCCTTTGTTTTTTTTGTCCTTTCTTTTTTGCCTTTTTCTTTTTTCCCTCTCCCCATGTCTATGTGCTAATTCTTTGGCCCGGCAAGCCTTGCCCCCCCCCTTTTCTTCTCTCTGTGTTGTGTATAAGAGTCGTTGGCCTTTGTTTTTTTTGTCCTTTCTTTTTTGCCTTTTTTTTTTTTCCCTCTCCCCATGTCTTTGTGCTAATTCTTTGGCACGGCAGGCTTGCCCCCCTTCCTCTCTTTGTTGTGTTCAATAGGCGGCGTAGTAGTTGGCCTTTTTTCTTTCTTTTTTTTTATCTTCTTGCGCCTTTTCCACCCATCCTTTTAATTCGCCTTCTGCGGCAAAAGCGTCCAAACACACAAAGAAAGTCTGACCGAAAGACGTGTGATGGAAAATGTGCTATTCCTTTGGCACGGCAAGCCTTGCCCCCCAAATTTCCTCTCTCTGTTGGGTCTATTCTTTTTTTCTTCTCTTTTTGCTAGCAACCCATTGTGCCATTCTGCATCAGCACAACAAACAACGCCAACGTCTGATGACTACTGTATGTGTTGCAAGACAAGCAGCTTACAGGCACGCTCCGCCCTTCTCATGTCTTAAGCAACAAAAAAGAGAGAAGTAAGTTGTGTTTACTTCGGCGTTGAAATGTCTTTGTCCTCTCTGTTCATTGTTGTGGTGTTTGTGATTTTGTTGCACGCTCAGAGGTAACTCCAACATGAAGTACTATTAGTGTTGTAACGCATGAACAAGAGTCGCTGATTCAGTGCGTATGTGTTTGGTTATGCATTCTGACGTTTGTTTTGCATGCCCCCCGCTTCGTGATGATCGTACCGTGCCCGTAGGACGTTACGCCGGATGCGAGGTCAAACTCTACAGGAAAGTACGCCTTCGTCCAGCGCGCCAGCACCAAGAGCTACACCGACATGAAGAGGATAATTGACCGGATCCTTGACATATGGCGCGGAACCCAGGCCGGGAACGATGGTGCACCGTGCATCATCGCGGGGGACGAGGAGACATACCGATTCATATACCACCTGATGAAGCAAGACCCCGACAACTACCGTCAAATCCGGCGATATCCGGGGGACTGGCATCTTCTGCTGCACATGGCGAAGGCTCTCCTCAGGCGGTACTGGGGGGCTGGGATCGAGTTTATGGCGTGCGAGTTAGGAACGGACAACAGCAAATCGGGCGACGGCAGCAATTATCGCCGAGCACACCACCAGCTGTGCGTGATGTTTGAAGCGCTATGGATTTTGATCCTCGAGGTGTGGCGGGAGGAGCGTCAGCAGCGGGAGAGTGCGCCGGCAGAGTGCGATGACGTGTCGGCGGAGGAGGAGGGCGTCGCTGCAGAGGACGCGATCGACATGGATGCTGTCCTGGCTTGGGTCAAGAGGCGGGCAGATGACGACAAAACGTTCGCCATTTGGGCGCAGTTCCTTCTGCATGACTTCCCGGTATTTGTGCTCTTCTCTTACCCTTCGTATTCCGCCCCAGGCTAATCCATACACTTGAACGTTCCGCTGCGAGAGGCGGAATGGGATGCTGGCTGATAAGTCAAGGGAACGGTCGGGGGGGGGAGTGTGGTGCTGGGACGACAGCAGGGACTGGCCGTTGGGGAGGAGGAGAAGTTGTTGTGAACATGTACTGTTGAACTTGATTTATAGTCTTGTATTTTTTTCTTTGTTGTGGTTGGCACTTTCCCATAACTTTGACTGGACATGTCTCTTCTTGTGATTTACGATTTGTTATGTGTTCTTCGAACCATTTGGGACTTACTTGCGTGCCGTCCCTAGAATATACTCATTAGCATCATCATTAAAATTTTAAGATTTATTCATCTTAGCGACATTTTGGCAGTCTTGCAAGTAGTGTCTTTTAGAGTTTCGTCGTGTCTTGTGCCTTAGCGTGTTGTTCGAGTAATTGAGAAAGTATTGTTGGCCCGAAGGAGTAAAACTGGCACGCGAGGTACCTTAGCTGGTTGACGTGGTGCTGTATGTAGTAGTTTACTCCGTGTGTAAATGTATCTAATTTTAATGTGCGCTGCTGATTGACTAAACTGGTGCAGACTGCCCAAGTATACGCATATCAATCGCGCCCGCGGGTGCAGTTCAACCTTCGCAGGGCCTAGGTTCCGATTGCGCCGACTCCCAGCTACCGCTGCGACACTGGCTTCGCTGGGTGAAGCGCTTTTTTCTTTTTTTTGTTTCTTCATGTGCTGGAGGGGAGAGAGAGCCGGTGTGCGTCGGCGAAACCCAAAGTTCAAAACTGGGTTCGCGCCGATTAGGCGTTCTCGGCGTATACGGCGTGTTGCAGCAAAATTCAAAGTACTGGGCAAAGCCCACAGCATCTTCTTTCACACACGGGTGCGCCCTTCCGCAACCATCCTGAGGAAACTTAGCATGATGCTTGCGCGCGAGCGTCATTTTTACACGAAACACGCCGCCCCCGACTGCGTTTGGTGGAATTCCAACACACCACTTGACGTACGGTCTGATACGGGCATTTCCAGTTTGTGTGCCAAGTTTCATGTGGATCTGTGCGGTCTGCGCTGCGTTCTCGTCGTCGGACGAAACACGCCCTCGGCCAGGGGTAGGTTGGGCCGCATCCAAAAGTGCCAGGTATTTGCCTCCGAACTTCGAATTCTTCTTTTGTCACGTTCGCGGGCCACAGGCCATGAAACTCGACCAAACAAGGGTCAGAAGACAGTAAATAACTAGCTCTACGGTGTCAGGGTCTTAGTTTGGTGTGGTGTGTCGTTGCCGGAACGCACAGCAGCCCCAAAGGTGTTTCGACAAACGCCTCCATATATCCTGTGCGCAGCACTGAACTAAACACCACCTTCGTGGGGGCACGACGAATAGATGTAAACACATATACACGGTATTTACAATATACGGTTTGCGTACCCCCAGGTTTGAAGCCTGTGTTCCGTTCTTCTCGCACACACGAAGAACGCAATACACACCGAGGCTATTCCCACTACAGAAGGATAAAACATGAGCGATGGCAGAGCTGAAGAGGTGCAGAAGGCGCAGCTTGCGGAGCAAGCAGAGCGGTGAGCAGCAATCCGTCTCTTGCCCCCGAACAAACTGCACTGCTCCTCATGAATTGCACGCGAGGGGTTATGACCTCTTCGACCGTTTAAAAATGTTCTGATGTTCAGGTGTGGGTTGTGCCATGTGGGTGCCAGGGTTGTGCCTCCCAAGAAGAGAGGAGCGCAGTGGCGCCAACGTGCTCATCACCGCACGATGGCGGGCTTTCCGCTGCTGTTTTTGAGTGTGCGCGCCACAGCACCCCCTCCGCCGCTGGTACATCTACATTGCTCAAAAGAGTAGCCAAACGAGTCTGTGCACTTTGTGCGCGAGTCTATTGGAGATCTTGAGCAGCAGCTACGCGTATAAAATCCAACAGCAGTGCCAATGTGGCAACCCCTGATCCTCTCCACCCTTATTACCCTGTCCGAGGAGGCTCCCGATCTCCGCAATCGGCACTCGATCCCAATCGTCAGGTGACTGGCTTGGAAGCGTTCTCACAAGTTTACACCCATAGATCAAGTGCAACCAAGTCCCCCCAAACCTGTAACCGCCATTTTTTGTGCCCTCTGTTTTTCCAACGGTACTCTTCGTGAGCTCCACCCCTCACTCCACCAACACTACCACTGCTGTGCTACTGATGCTGTCACGTCAATCCAAGAAGCACGGATGCGTTCCGCTGTTCACCACCGCGCCGTGAGTGCGCGTGCGGCTGGTAGGCGAAGCCCTTCCGAGCTTCCGTTTCGAAAACATCATGACCGCAGTAGCAGCAGCGGCAGCATTTGCACGCTCTGGATGGTTGCCGGCTTTAGCCGGCCGCCTGTAGCCAGCGACGCAAGAAAGTCGTCTTGCCTAAAACACAGAGTTACCCTCGTTTGCTTGCTGGTGTCGCCTAAATACAGATATATTGCATCGCTGTCCCCTGTGTTCTTCTGCCTGTACGCAGAAGATACGGCATCGCCGACGTGTTGTAGTGGAAGTTTTGCGTTTTTTTTTTTGTTCGGGTTCTCACGTTCCCACGTCGTCTCGACACGGCGGAAGGTGTCTTGCGTTTCGTCCCCTCTTTGGGTTGTGTATCTGATATGCGTACCACAGCAGCAGACTCAACATAAGCCCAGCCCCGTATCATTCCCCCCTTCTCTGCCACCACTTGAGACTTCATTTCGTCCCTTCTACCTGGGGTAATACTGTCGTGGCTCCGATATATGATGGTACAGTAGATAGAGGTCCCTGTTTAGAATGGTGCCGGTTGAATAGTGCCGGTTGAATAGTGTCGGTTGCCGGTATAGTGCCGGTGTTTTGGGCTCTCACACACTGGAATATCAATTCGTTCTGTACTTTGAATAGTGCCGGTGCCCGGTATAGTGCCGGTGAAATTTTCGCGCACACCCCGGCACTAAACAGGGACCTCTGCTGTTCCTTATAAGAGGGGGCTCCGATACAAGGGGGTCCTGGGCCTTACTACACTATTAGGAGTGTAACACTGTATATCGAACGGGTTTCAGCTGTTGTACAAATGCATACTTGTATGTGCACTTCGGTACTTTTTGTGAGCAACGATCTTTTCCCCTGGGCTCTTAAGAAACTGCGTTCGTTCACGATAACAGAAAAAACTTGATGAAGGGAATTCCGCTGAAAACGTGTCCCATTGTTTTTATGATTCAAGTGCAACTGCTGTACTGCCGTTTACGGCTTTTGTTGGGCGCATGCACCTTTCTCAAAGAAAAATCTATGTTCATGATCCAAGTGACTCTCCTTTCACCCACAGGTGTACAGCAGCACCACTGCGTACGAGACCCGACTAACGAGAGTCCTGATACACTTTTGTCCGCAAGGCAAATCAGAGGAGATGCCGACCAAAACGAGCAAGTTCGTGGAACGAAGCCTGTCCCTCGCAAGTTTTTTCCGGGCCCACGATCCCCCCAAAACCTTGGGCATACTAGTACATTTCGCATGTTTTGTTCATCTGGAAAAGGGGTTGCGATCGCCGACCAAATTGAGCGTTTTGTCTCTAGCGTGAGAGCCACGCAGGGCCTCTGCTGTAGGACATTCCAAAGCTTACGCTGTATCGCTGCCCTCGAGGGTGCGGGAGGAAGAGCCCCTCGAAGGAAAAGTGCCAAAGGAAGGACCAGCATGTCTGTCGCCCTGGCACCAATACGCACTGCTAGTAGTAGTCTACGTCACAGGCGTTTGTGAATACCAACGGGAAGGGCATGTCTGTCGCCCTGGCACCATTACACACTGCTAGTAGTAGTCTACGTCACAGGCGTTTGTGAATACCAACGGGAAGGGCATGTCTGTCGCCCTGGCACCATTACACACTGCTAGTAGTAGTCTACGTCACAGGCGTTTGTGAATACCAACGGGAAGGGCATGTCTGTCGCCCTGGCACCATTACACACTGCTAGTAGTAGTCTACGTCACAGGCGTTTGTGAATACCAACGGGAAGGGCATGTCTGTCGCCCTGGCACCAATATGCACTGCTAGTAGTAGTCTGCGTCACAGGCGTTTGTGAATACAAACGGGAAGGGCGGTAGCTTGCTATGCTATGCTGTGCTATACTATGCACGTCATTCTTAATATGTGTAGCTACATCGAAGGCCGCTTTGGCTGTGCTGCTCCTTTGCTGTTGTTGTTGCTGCTACCATCTAATTTATTCTGGACGTCAATGTCGGCAAGACGTTGGCGTTATCAATTCCATCCTGAGGTTTATGTACGACGTTCGATGAGACATGCCAGACAAGTGGATGACGGCACAGACGTTAGGCCGAGGATAAGACACTCTTCCCTTCCCAACGACGCGGCAGCAAGCAGTATGTGAAGTAGTGCGCAAGAGCCAAAGTCCGCGAACAAGCGCTACGGGAACTCAGCGTAGCACCCCACCCACCCGATAATAATCCATTCTGTGAGGAACCCCCCCCCCCCCCCCCC
>CACKRE030002503.1:110564-134490 GCA_902602495.3 Ectocarpus sp. CCAP 1310/34 | reverse complement strand
GGGGGGGGGGGGGGGGGAGAGATCCCCGGTAAGCCGACAATCTTTGTTACGCATATAGCAAGGATTCGCTGCTTCACCTATACTTGCTTGGGGCGGTGCTGGGACGTGATTCGGGAAAAGATGTGGTACGTGTTTTACTCCATTGTTCATGTTATTCTTGTTTTGGGCAACACATATCCCTCAGGGATGCGAGTACTCCAGCGGAATGACTCTTTGACGGTTACAGGAAGCGAGGGGAACGCTCAAGGACCTGCATGTGCGTGACACGAAGGCATGACTGTCAGGCAACGAGTCAAGGCTCGAATCGACACTCGCTCGACGAGATCTCCCCCCCCCCNCCCCCCCCCCCCCCCCCCGCTGTGGTTGTGCATGCCGGAGCCACCTCTGGAAAAACTCTTCTAAACATAAAGGGAACAAAAATTAGATACCAAGGGGATATTCGAACAAATGGTTTTCGCATCAAAAATTCCAGGGCACGAAGAATCCCGCGAACCCCGTGGAGAGCGCGTCCTCATGAGTAGAGACGAGAAGGGGGAAGGAAGGAAGGCAAGAGACTACTCGACCAATAGTGGGTAAAATACAGTACGCAGGAGATGGAGGGCATGACAAAGACCACAAAACGCTTGTGACTGCAGCAGTACTTCAGTGCAACCCCGGCTGGGTGTCAAACACCATACAGTACTCTGTACGCCGAAACGTGTCCAGGCTGGCGCCCGCAATAGATGCGACGAAATATCGAAAATACAAAACCAACGCGAGACAAAAAAAAAAACTTATCGGAGGGAACTCTGTTTCATGGTGATCGTATGGAGAAGATGTTCCCCCAAAACAGCGTGTATGAAGTTGTGCTGGTAGTACGCTGGACATCGATGGATCCCCTGTGCACCGTCTTTGAATCCCACTCGTCCATGTAGAGTTTATCGCTGAGGAGAGACTACAGGCTCGCCGCAGCCTGCATCTGCACATGGGTTAGTCAGGACGCTTACGTGCGGCCTTTGAACCACCACACCTAATTCTTGTAGTAGTGAATAAGCCGATGGTTTTACATATCAGGCAAGTATACTCTTATCACGGACAGCATTCGGTTAGTATACAAAAACGGCCAGACACACGGACCGGCACCAGAACCAAAAGAGAGGTTGATCGATCGCGACTTCCATCACAACTTTCCGCACGCTGTGCTGCGGTGAAAAAAAAAGAAAGAGGTGCCATCTCTCAGCTACCTACTTGCTGTCGCCCTCGGCTTCAGCCCATACTCGTACAACACTGCTGCTACTGCTGCAAGCGGAGTAGTCTACGCCCAGAACACTGCACATGCACATCCAGAATCATTTTCTTGTTCCCGCCACGAAAAACAAAAGTCGTCGTGCGTCGGCTTGTACCCCTGTTGTATAAGTATCATACACCATGATTCACTATTCATTTCCGTTCCTTTGTTCCTTCGGCGGCGAGGGGGGTCCCCTCCCGTCTCTCTTGTCTGCTAACGTTCCGCTTGTTCGTAAATTTAATCATGTTTCGCACAAATTTCAAGACTGCCTCTCTTGTCCGCGACAAACAATTGCAGAGCTTCGGTCGGTTCATGTTGCGGCAAGGAAATGAATTTTTCCGGATACCATCGGCTGCACGAGTGCTGAGAGGAGGGGATCGCCATCTCTCAGTATCGACATCACAGCAGCAGATGACTTGTCTTATCCCCTGGGACAATCCAAGGGCACAGCGTGTGCCAACGGGCGGGGAATTGCCTGCGTACGGTAGTGCAGCAGCATATACACCGATATTGTATTGGACTGACACCCTGATACATGCTCACGATCGAAAGCATTCATGTTTCCGCGGTGAACAGTAATGATACTCTGCGCTTTTTTCCTTGCTCCCTTTCTTCCTTTGGTTATTGGAAGACATCACAGGGGAGAATGCCCCGGTTCTTACGTGTAGAGGCGCACTCCTGGAAAGATGCTTATCTCTGACATCTTCCCCCACGAAGCAATGCACCAACATCGAAGCGTACACAAGGTGTGACGTGGGGCTGTAATGTCGACAAAACAACTACCTAGGTTTTTGGTGGTCGGTCTTCAGGTCTCCATCCAACCTTGACAAAAGTATTAAGACTATTTCCTTCACGAGACGCCATGTACCTATGAACGATACATGACCTAAACAATATCGTGTACAACTCGCACCATACTTGCGCGGTTCGGCGTGTTGCGTGAGGGTCGTGCCCACATGTATCCAATGGTGAGTAAAAACATCAACAACAGACACACCCTTACGAAGGTTTACATTTGGAACCAGTAACCTAAGATCCGTGGGGAACGTGGTCCGCCAGTGGTCCAACCTAACGTACTCATCGCTTGTGCTCAGCAGATTACGAAGTTGCGCAACAGCGCATAACGCACGCACAGGCGATTGGTTCTCTGCTCCTCGATCGTCGTCTGTCTGCCTGGGTTCCAAGCATCGATAGGATACAAGCCCGCACCTCTACGGGAATGCACTAACAAGAAGGGCAGCAGGTGTTCGTCCTCTCAAACGCGGTGCATAAGGTCTTACACCGCGTAAGCTGCAACGGTAGGCGCACCACAATGGAAAAAAGGGTGCTGTGCTTGCTGCTGCTGTGCGGCGCCCGGAATCCACGTCGAAAGAACATTGAGCACGACATGCCAGGAGCATATTCTGTAGCGGTGAGTCCGCGCCTTTCTTGCTTACCTCCCAGATAACCGCCGGGTCCATCCTACTCCCAGGAAACAAAAACACCTAACACACGGCCGGCTACTGCTCCCACCATCACGCGCCATGCTGTGCAGAATACTGCAACATCATTGTTCGCCGTTTAAAAATCTTTCGAATAAAATTATTTCGGAGAGGGGAGGGAAGGCAGCAGGGGACGACGCTCGTCGCGCCCCGCACGCCCGAACACATCTGAGGGACGAGGAGAGCGTGCCGGACTAGTGGCTCGATCGGCGGTATTCCGCCTTGAGGGAATGCCGTTCGCTTGACCCTCCTATCCCTGCTACCTTCTTTCTGCTAGCTGTGCTGTGTCTCTCTCCCTCCACCAAAGTGAGCCCGCGTGCGTGTGACGAGGGGCTTGGCTGGTTTTGCTTGTGCCATCATACTCCGGCAAGCAACTTGTTTTTGGTCTAAAAAAAAAAGGACAAAAAACGAGGTGCAACTGCTGCTGGTGTGCTCGACGGAGAACCCGAACGCAAGCTGGAGAGCACAGGCTTCGACGCACGTGGATCTATACATGCCTAGCAGCCGACGCCACCGGAGTTGTCCGCGGTAGCACGCTTGTAAAGAACTCACGCCCAAGCGTTTGAAAGAATACAAACATACAACATGGACGCCGCATTTGGTTCTTGGGCGTGGTGCACCTGCCTGCCTCTCTTCCTCGCTAGTCGCATGTTTTTTTCCCTGATCAACTCTCCTGCGTCTGTCTCTTGAACTGATTACCTCTTCTTGTGTGCGTGGGGTTGGGGGTTGTACTCTGGTGCGGGAGCCGAGGTCTCAGCGCTAGCGGCGTGGCTCGTGCGAAGCCGGAGGGAGTAAAAATTGTGAATTGCTGAGTTGGAGCCAACTTGACAGAGCTGTCAAGAAAGAGGCCCTGTGACAACAGGGCGACCTAATCCGTTTCGGAATCGGCCCCCGTTCCATCACGCCCATGCCACTCTCTCGTGTTTCTCACCTTGACTCAAGGTCATAGCCGACACGAACGCCGTCCCAGCCAGCGCTCGCCCCCTCCTCCACCCACTTCGCAATCGACTCCCCGCAGCGGCGCCCAACCCTTTCGCGCTTCTCTCAGCTGCCCTCCCTCCTCGATCCCGTGTTGCCCGTGCTCCTCCTCCCCTCCTGCTCTCCCATCGACTTGTCGACTTCCCTGCTAAACCTGGTCTAAGAGCCTCGCGTCGAGAGCATGGTTCTGGTCCTTGTCGCGTTGTCTCCAGGAACATCGCTCGCCCGTGCGGCCCTCCAAAGGGACCCATGCCTCGCTTAACCTTCTCACGGCGGCGCTCTCCGCTCTCTCTCTCCGAAAGTCCCGCGCGCTCTTTCGGGATTTTCGGGATTCAACAAGAGAGAGAGAGGGGCAAGCGAGTAGGCGACCCGACCTGTCGAACCACACCAGCCTACGCGCCGGGAGAGCGTCAGGATCAGAGCCGGTAGCGTCGGTACGACCCCCGCTTCCCGTGTTCTCCCCTGCTGCCCGCCTGTCCTGTGCTTTGCCCGAAGCAGGCGTGCTCCCTCCGCATTCGGCGCTCCCGGGTTGTCTATCTCCAGTACCTTTACAAACGACCCCGAACGAATGTTTCTCACTTCGAGACAGAGAGACCAAGAGTGGACTGACTTTCTCACAAGGCGGCACATTTTTTATTTTTTCAGGGGGCTCCGCAGAATGGTTTTTGGTGCTCCGCTGGCGCGCGGTGCAGGGGTCGGGTTGGCTTGGCACAGACCCACCGACAGCCGAGTCCAAGACACCACGCTAGCCGCGGACACGCCCCGCACTCACCTCTGTTTCGAAAACTATACGGACACACTCACCTCTCCGTGCATAAAGTATTTGGCGTTCGGGGCAGCGAACGACTGGCGAGCGTCTTCTGCCTCCCGCGCTGGGTGGCATACAGGAGTTTTGCAGTAGTAAGGCTACTTATTAGACTATGTGTCATTTTCGCCAGATTATTTTTGATCAATAATGATCTAGGTGTCACATCCGGCTTCTTATAATCAACGGGATGATGCTTGTACCTGTCGGATCTGATTTGGTCGGTCGTACGGATACGCATGATGGACAAAACGCGGGTCTATGCACGCCTTCTTGTGACTTGTGCCATTGGCACGTCGAGACACCGGCATTCCTCAGAGAACCGCTGCATACATTTCCCACATACTTACTCGTAATTCGCTCCAGGGACATCAGCTACTCCACTGCTGTACATGTCCGTTGTTGAAGTTGAATAAATGATGATTCTCATGTAAAAAGGGTGTTTGCCCGACACGAGATAAGGTGCCCCAAGCCTTATATACTGACATGTGGTGCCCACATACCCCCCCGGATACGAGCGAGCGGACAGCTCAGCATCGTAGACAAATACGCCGCCCCAAGCCTTATATACTGAGATGTGGTGCCCACACTCACACCAGTATGCTCTGCATCAGATGGCGGCGCAATCAAATATCCATGAGAACCGGCTAGGCCTGTCCTCCATCGGCCGTTTTATTTTCGATTTAGATACACAAACTTTATTTCTATACTAATTTCAAGTAATTCCACCTTCTTATTCTCCGTCATACAAGCAAAACGGCCGATGGAGGACAGGCCTATTTCATTGAGAACCAACCCAGGTCACCGCGGTATAACTCTCGCTTTAAGCAAGTTTAGGCATTGACCAAAGCGAATACGGCGACAGCATCGCACGGCACGGCATGGATTCATTGCAATATCGTCTTTTCCCCACATCTCGCACAACCGATATCATCACAAGATGATCAAAAACGATCAAACGCACAGACAGAGACAGGTCACGATTCTTATCAACTGGACTCAACACGCTGTGTGGGTGCGAGCGGCACAATAAAATCCGCATGAAAGATCTCAAAAATTAAGGAGCTCTGACGAAATCTTGCCAGTGGTCTGCAGAAGTACTTGCCAGTGGACTGCTGCAGCAGTATAGCAGTACCCATCGTTTTATTCTGCGTCCTGCTGCATGGACAAGGGGGGTGCAAGCGTGCACGTACTTACCTGTGGACGAAGATCAAGATTTATCTCGGGCAAGAGCAACCATTGCTTTACACGAGACTGCTGTAACTACTGCTGTACCTCTCTGCGGCGCTGCTGCTACCGCGAAGATAACGTGCATTCCTTGGGCCTTGATGGCAAACACGCTTTGTCCGTCCTCCCATTCGATACGTCACTTTCAGACAGACTTTCAGGCCTCTCCCACCCACTAGATTCTACTCGCCCGGTACAGGGTTCTCCATGGATTGAGAGGTACGCTTGCCAGTCTAACATAATTTTGTCCCGATGTTGTGTGTGAGTGATGTGCTGCTGCATGCACGTTATGCGGTGTGCTGCATCGCAAGCTCAGCAAGCAGTTTAGACTAAACCCTCTATTTCTGGCAGCCCCCATAGCTAGAAGACAAGAATCTGAAGTTTTGTCTCCAAGGGATAGACTAGACAGTCTAGACATACCTAATTTCGGGTACATAATGTCGGAGGTGGAACAAGCCAGTACAGCCAGTTCTTCTTCTGTAGTCACCGCAGGGCGATCCTTTTGGTTTTGTCGCACAAACGCTCCCTCGGCGTGCAACAAGGGTGATGTTTCGGAAAACCAGAAAAACTTAGTCCAGAGCTCTTCAGGATGTCCGCTTCTTCCAGGGAAGTTATTACGGTGTCGTTGCTGGCCTCCTCCTCCGAAACTAAATGGTGGGTATCATCACCACAAGAAGGTACGTGTACCAGGTAGGTATAATCCTTTCCAACAATAGAGCGGGGGAACGGGCGAACCTCTTGTTGTATGAAAGTAAAAATGTACATGCGGAACCTGTCAGATACCCCCACTTGAAATATGCGTGTGTAGTCTATGTCCTGACCGTAAAATCAATCGCTGTCCATGTTTCACTAGCCGAGATTCCCTTTTGTGGCGGACAGCCGTCCCCTCTAGCACAGCCCCCCCCCTCGGAGCTCCCGGGGTTGACACTGCTGTACACGCGGCGTGGTAACGTGGCGTGGTAAGTGTTGACTTTTTCATGCCGGCACGAGGTTTTCAGAAGAAGTCAACCGCCACCCTTGGCACCAAGGCAGTCACCAACTCCATGTATTTCCCGTTTGGCCACGTTCATGTCGGGCGTAGGACATGATGACCTTGTCGTGACCGCACTTCAAACCCCTCGATCGAGTGTTGTTGCCGTTGTCGTTGTCGTAACAATCGTTCCGATCTCTGCTCAGCACCCCTCTAACGTTAATTCTGGTCCAATAGACGGCCCGAACTCCGTGGGTCACAGGCTACATGCCTCCAACGCACAAACGATACGGCTGGGACCGGTATCATCAGTCTACCGACGATCGCTCGAACGGATCCCAGCAAAATGTTTGTGTGGACGCGACGCTGCGAGACCTACCACGCGGCCTGCCCTTAACGCCGCTCCCCGGCTTTCATGGCGAATGAAGGTTGTTCTGACAACGATTTCACTCCCTCGACTACAGCTGAGCTCTCGCAGACAGCTGGTCCTCCAGGATCGACGGGGGGAAGCCCTTCGCAATGGGCAAGACGGATGACACCTCTACTCACCTACATTGTAGCTGTCTCACCCGATGTGTGATTTTGTCGGCATATGACTGCCGCCAACCGATCGACGGCTTCCATCGCGTGCGTCGGACGCGAATCCTGAGGGCTCCCCTTGTCAACGGCACACATCTCCCTAGATTTGCTGGTCGACTTGTCTTTCCTGCGCCTTCCGAGACAACCCCGAGATTACTTTGGAATCTAAATCCCTGGCCAACTACGCGTTGGTTGTTTTACCTATACCTTTGTCGTGCACTTTTCTTCTATCATTAGTCGTACCCGGAACCCTTTTTGGTTAGTCGTGTAGTTTTTGCCCGAAGGGTTGCCAAACACTGATTGCTTGCCGTGTAGGTACTACTCTCATTTTGCCAGTCGATTCGTCCCTTTCGTTCCTCATTCTTGTCAATGCCCCATGTCCGGGGTGCAGATATGCTTATTTCCTTTCTGTCCGGTACTTGAACGCCGTTCGTTCCCGTCCGAGAAGGAACCTCCGGGTTGCAAATTGTCCCCAAATTCATCGAAGAGACGGAGGTCGGCCGGCTGGTCGGGGTCAAGTGAGGGGGGGCGGTGCTAGCGCAGCTGGCGGGTACCCTCATCATTCCCGTCGAGCCCCATCTTGTCCGAGTGGACGACCTCCTCCCCCTGGTCAACCCATGGCAGTTCGTTTTACAAGAGCCTGGACTTCGGAAGGCGAGTTATCCCGTACTCGTATCTATCGCTGAAGGGGCAGCAGTATCGCAATAATAATTCGGTTTTGCGCCTTTGGCGATAGAGAAGAATGCTGGCCCCCCACCAAATCCCTCTTTTCTCCTGACTACATTCGAGCGCCTTCAACGAAGTTCGTTTTCAACCCGCGGAATTTCTCGTCTGAGTCCAAGTTTTGCGTCGGCTCCGCAAAAGTGAGAACTGAGGTTTGTTCTCACCGATGATGACTGTAAAACTGAACCCTGTCCAAATCGTTCCTTCTGGTTTCCCCAGTGAACAAAGGGGCAAGGGTTGCGCAAAGTAAGAGTTTTAACTTCATGGTGTTGCATTTTATATTGCTTTGTTGGGGTGGTTGATGTGATATTTGTGACTATTATAGTAGTCATGGAAGTGTCGCTCTCCGTTGCTGCCACATCATTCTACTATTCCTTCTAATTTCCATGTTCGCTCCGTGCTCACAACGAGAGAGGGAGCGAGAGGCCGGAAGACAGCAGTCATGTAGTTGCAGAGCATGTGCGACCTCCAAGACGTCATCATTGGTCCGAATGCCTACACCGAAGTGAAGCGAAAACATTTTCGTGAAGTGCCCGTACAACGCTGGACATACATTCGCTCACTCACTTGCGCATGTTCTGTTCCTTGACATGCGATGTCGGACTACTTTTTTTGTACATGCGACTTTGATGCCGTTTACTAAGGAAATCTCTTCGTTGCTGCTGTAGGGTTCCTGGGGGCAACGTAGAGTTTCCGTGAGGGCTTCGTGGAAGAAAAGTGTGTGGGTGCTGGTTGTATGACAAGCCCTCGACCTTTTTCACCAAAGGAACGAAGCAAGATTCCAGATTGAAAGGAAGCCGACGAACATCGTGAGCGTTACTACTAGTCACAAGATGCCTGTTTGGAACACCTACATGTACGAGAATGGACAGCTGTCCGCTCCGCACGTTCACTGGGGTGCCGGGCCCGTGGGGCTGCCATAAACTGACTCGTATTACAGCATTTAGTGGCAGATGCTACGCGGTAGGGACCAACCTCATCTTCCACCATCATCATCGTCAGCGACAGGGACAGTATCACGTCAAAACACCAAAAAAAAATGAAACTGCACAAATTTCAATCGTTTTCACCTGTCTTCACTCACACCTCGTTCTTGCGCATTTTTTCGGGTTTCACTGCATACAACACAAATGCTTCACAATCAAATGGTCCATCCTTCCTTACAGAAGGTCCCCGCAGCTACCGTAGGAAGCATGGCCCTAATAAACAACGGCGGCTAGATCTCTACGATAAATGAGAAGAGACGATTAAGAACCACAGCTAGCTCACCTGTGGAACCCACGCTAAACTCTCTATAAAAAAGCTACATGTGCTCGACAACGGTGGCGGGCGGCAAAAGTAATAACTTGAGCGTCTACCCGAAATTGACTTTCGGTGATTGCGGACCCGTTCCGTAGACATGTGTACGAAGTACTATTTATTGTACACGCCAACTCAATACAAACGAACGGATGCCACATTTTCCCTCGTCGCCGAAACGACGGCACATAAAACAACAACAATTCGTGTACGCTACCTAGACCCAACCACGCAAGGCGCCCCCGAAACCAAGCTCATTTATACTCCGAAAACGTGAGGTTCTCCTTTATTCACCGCACATATTTTCGTGTGTGTGACCATCATCTCCGATTCCAACAAGAACTTTTGTGCGGATTAAAATAGACACGACAAGGGCAAACGGCATCGATGAAAGCATTACTCCGAGCTCTCCTCCGACCCATGTGGCCGTCTCTCCAGCATATACGATATCTACGGTATACCGTGGACAGAAATAAACAAATAGAGAGCGGGAAAACGCTTCCCGAAAAACATATGCCAAACAAAGGGTTGACAACACAGCTCAGCGGTAGATCCAACCTTAAGCTCCTGTATCTGAATGTTCTGTTGTCGACGGTGGCGAGGGAAAGTCAGAATTGAAACTACACGATTCTGAATTGCACACCAGCTACTACCCGTGGCGTGCTTGCCTCAGCGTCACAATCGTTTGTTCTAATGCGACCAGCCTCGCAATCTTCAGCTACAAATTCGACGTTCCCCTTAGTTTTTGGCTCTGTGGAAAAGCGCGCCACTGCTCCGCTGCAAATGTGTCACACGACGCCCATGTTATGTCATGCTGTTTGCAAGACTACCGTACCCCGTTGAGCCTCGACCATGATGCCAGCGCAATAAGTTCGACATCGACACTTACACGCTTGGTCACTGAAAATAACACACATATTGCCACTCACACCAATCAATCACCACATCGACCTCACTTTCAATGCATGGCGTGCTTTCATTCGGCACTCACACCATGACGCGGCAACCGTCTATCCAGCGCCGCAAAGCCGCCCTATACCCCCAACGCGAGGATCTTTTCAGCATGCGCGGCGACCACATCATGCGGGCACAGCGGATTGCCCGGGCGGCACTCATCGAACGTGGGCACGCGATCTTGACTAGCTGCACCGGCAATCTGCCAGAGCGAGATATACTCCTCACGTTTCCCGTGCAGTCGAAACACCGCCAGGGCGGGGTAGATACACAGCCGGATGTCGCACCTGGAAAAAATCAAGTGAGGGTGCCAGGGAGAGGTTTACATCTGTGGTTCGTTCGAAAAAGCGAGAAAACTAGATGGAGCTATGCACGCTTGCAGTTGAGTGGCTGCGTTGTTTCGCTTTTGGTCCAACAGGGAGGGCGGCGTGAAGAACAAGAGGTATAGAGACAGACCATGTCTGGTACACTTCCGTCTTCTGGCTGGGGTGGTGCTGCACTGTCGAGCCACGAGGAGCACGCGACAACTTGCAATTGCAACAACGGTTCGTACCGGAGGGGGGCAAGCAGCAGCAACGCACGGAGGTACAGTACTTCGGCAGACTACGTTCTGATTATCAGCCAGAGGTGCGTTGTGTAGCGCATTCGGACCCGGCCAGCCAAGGTGGGTACCCTAGAAATTCGCCGGAGCCCCTCGTGCTCCATTTCTCCTTGCTTCCGCTCACACAGCATACATACGGGAACGTACGAGACCTCTGGCCGCCATGAACGACTCGACGACGGTGGTGGCATTTGGTTCGCGTTCAACATATTTGTGCACTCCAAAAAGGTCTTTGTGGTGGTCATTTCCAAATTTCACTGCACAGTACCGTCGGGGGTCACAGCAGGTAGTGGGTCCTTGCACAAGGAAGGATACAAGGGCCATGTTTCGAGCAACCCACCTTGCTAAGCCTGGCAGTGCGTGGAACTGGTTGAGCGCGAGCTCGGCGAGGGGAAGCAGGCCGGCGGCCCGTGAGAGCCGTGCTTTCACCGCCATGAGCAAGCCTGACAACAACACCAACACCACCGCCCCCGCCCCCGCCAGGACGAGGTGGTCGAGCTCCGAAGCCAGGTAGCCGTGCACATGCGTCAAGGCCGGGGTTCCGTCCTCAAGGACGGTCGTGTAGTACCGGAGGGTGAGGAACAGACCTGAAAAGAGGGGCGTGGTGGGTGGAGAAGGGCAACCGAGGGCGACACAAGAAAAGAGCACAGAGCTTAGGACGGATTGCACGATAACAAGAGGGTCATATTTTGTACTTCGAGCATGTACGTTTTTTGTCTGCCCTTTCTCGGAAAAAAGGGCAACAAAAAGAGACAACCCTTGAGCGGTCTTATGC
Organism: Ectocarpus sp. CCAP 1310/34; assembly: GCA_902602495.3. Taxonomy (NCBI): domain Eukaryota; class Phaeophyceae; order Ectocarpales; family Ectocarpaceae; genus Ectocarpus; species Ectocarpus sp. CCAP 1310/34. The sequence goes on along the minus strand of CACKRE030002503.1, from coordinate 122,831 downwards.
AAGGGTTATTGTTGCGAAATGGAGGCTCTGAGAAGAAAATCTGTGCTCTCTACATCAGATTGAGTGGACTTACAGATGGCTGTCATTCTTTTGCTCGCCGCTTTCTTCCATGAAAAAATCGTCGTCGATACGCACCGTCCGCATCGTTGACAAGAGCAACCACAAAAGACATACTCGTATCCAGCGGTAGACAGCGGTTACAGTACGCTGATGTTGGTACGATTCGCTACATAGGTAACAGGCAGGCTGCTTGGTAAGACCAGTTAGCTTTGCGTGATCATAGGGAAACAAGCGAAATACTGAGATTGCACACAAGTAATACTGCAATACCTCATACGATACTTCGAAGTAGTAGTTTTGGGAAAATGTTGTAACTGCGGGTCGATCTCCAAAAGTCTCCCCGGCACAACGCCCCCACAGGGCCTAAAACGCTAACAAGCTCGCACACTTGCAAACAACGACGTACTCTAGTTTCATTGCTGGTCTTGGTGTTTCACAGGTAGTCTTGCAGGTTCATGGTTTGCCTCGGCAAATTGAGATGCCATTGAACAAGCGAGATGAGCACTCTTGCCAACGGTTACCACTCGAGAGGACCTTCGAACACCAACGCGAATACGCCTACACTCATTTTGTCGGGGAAGTCGCCAGAACTGTACTCGGCTCCGCAAATCAGCGTCCAGCATAACCCAGTAACGTCCAGAACGGGCGCGATGTGCAATGCGCGCAGCGCGCAGCAGTTCGTTGGCGCCTACAGGACTACGTACCTTTGATGGTTGCACGCCATATACTACGTTCGTCACAGTAGTGGTAGTGCCTGCGACCCTCTTTGTCGCACTCATACGCCGTCGTCATGCCTATGCCATGGTGGTGTTTGTGATCTGGGGCTGGCCTGACCTTCAGAAAACGAACAGCACCAGACCACCGCTGTTTTTGACATGGCTCTGGGCTTTGCTCTACATGCTGCAGTTCAAGCACCGAAAGGGTGACAAGCGAGTGGCGGATGAATGGGTGGCCGCTTCTGTGCTTCTTCCTGTCTACCGTCCGTGTAACGGCTACCGTCTGGGCAACGGCCATCATGAAGTACGCATACATGCGGCATGATTACCTCGTGTGCCTCCCTGCGGACAACAAGGCCAATCAGATCCTCCGGCCTCTCGCCGGAGTTTCGTCCTATGGATAAGCAGCAGAACACCGCTACATGGGAGCAATATCGCCTATGCCCAGATCCATGTGTATCCTTATCGCCACACCTATCGATCTACGTACTTCATAGATACATAGAGAGGGAGATTTTATTGCACTCGTGGTTCCGTCATAAGAGGGTGGTGTGACAACGGTCCTCACCCCTTTTCTATAAGAACCCCCTCTTATATCGGCATAATAAGAGGGGGATATTCATTTATTGGGGTCCTCTGTATAGTGGGGTACCCTCTTACAAAGGGAAAATCGGGAATAACGAGAATCAAGGGTACATACATTGCATCGTCCGAGTAGGATGCCACAATACATTGATGTACGCATACAAAACATGTAGACTATGTTGCGTTTGTGGTGGGCTGTACATGGGCATGTGGTGGAGTGGTAGCTGGAGCTGATCAGAATACCCAAGCGAACGCTAGGCGATTGATTTTGATCATGATTGCAACGCTTCGTTTTGGTGTTCAGTTCGATTTAAGGAGTGATGACACCTTGCTGCAGAGAAAACATGCCGTTGACACGAGGAAAACTACATGCACGCATTCAAACGCACCAAGAATCAAGACGAGAATGGAAAGCAAAGCGCGAAACCAACATGTTGCAAAGCCTCGACCACCTCCCCGACCATGAAAAATTTCCTTCTACACAGGCTACTGCCGCACAACACGAAAGAACAACTTCCACCTGCCGCACCTTAGATTAGTTTACTGTTGTCGTGCCAAGGAGGCGGGCCTGTATGAGCACACGCATGGCCTACATTTAAGAAGAGTCCCTGATGCCTGCCGTAGTGGTTTAGAAACGTGCAGTGAAAGGAACAACATTTTAGCCTTGCGCAAAAAGACCCTGCTTCAACATTTTGATTACCAAACAACCCCGTGCTGTGCGCCAGCGGGCCAAAATGAAGATAGTGCAGCGTACGGTGGGCAGCTCTCCCCCCAGCCCAGTGCAATCATCGCCGTCGTGGTTGTCGAGTAGCTCTAGCTCGTCGTCAGAAGGGTTGCCTCCTGACAGCACATTACTTAATTACCACATCATGAATGTTGGTGAGACCGGCCGCCACAACCTCCGCGCCACACACACACAATCGGGAGACTTCAGTCGTGACGTCTGGGGTACGACACATTTCTCCAGCCGCGCATAGCATATGTTATGTATGCTGCTACCGGTGTGGTTGGCGCCGCAATGTGTGTGTCTTTGCGTGTGTGAAGGGGCCCAGGGAGCCACACATGGGTGCAGTCCCGAACTGACTAGCCCCTTTATAGTGGGGAGCACCACTATAAAGGGGCCGGTCTCCTCATATTAGGGTGTAACCCTCTTATAGCAGGTCGAGCCCGTGACAGCCGAATTTGACTATATTCTTCGGAATCCCCGTGCTCGTTACCCTCTCGTACAGTAGTGGTGTTCCAACACAAAAAAAAAAGTCCGTTGGAGCTTGGGTCTCGCTCTCAGTCAATTAGCGTTTTTTCTGCTGTTTGTGCTATATGTTTATTCGCATAGCCCTCCCGTTCACCGATCGGGTCTCAAAAGCCGATCTCAGCCCACACTGCGACCCTCGTGGAACAACCAGCAGTTCCGTGTGGCTGAGGGAGGGTGTCTCAAGACGTTTGAGCAGCTATCACTTGATGTGGCGCGACGAAGCAGGTTTCTTCTTCGTTTTCGACATGATCGCTTATGGTAATGGTGGGAGCAGATTGAACTGTTGTCGAGGGTCTTTCGTCTCTGAAGCTCATAATCAAACTCCCACCCCTATCGTGCAGAAGCAACCGTCATGCAGGGCGCGTTCTGCTTCTCCAGCTACTGCAGCCGCCACCCCGTGTGTTCTGGTAGCGTTTCTTACTATTCTCGCTCGGGCATACATGAACCACATGCAGCTCTGTGAAACCGACATGGTTTGCACGACCTCTCCTTCCGTGTTTGAGTGAGCAGCTGCTATTGCTGTATCTACGTTTGTTTGCGTGTTGACAATGTTGACTGTGGGAAAAGGTTGACGAGTCGTCCGAGAGACAATTTCCCTACAAACCCATCATGCAGCGCGCGTCTAGTTTGCATCTTTCCAGGTATCGGGAGTTCCGGAGACCCATGCTCTAAATAGGAATTAGAAGAGCAAATCATGGACTGCGATACAAGCAAGCAGTTTCGCGTTTGGAACTGGACGGGACGGGGTGTACCCCCCCCCCCGCATTGTCCGAGAGGCTCGTGTTGAAAAATGGCAGACTTTGGTATACTGTGCCTCCGAAGACGGAGAGGACGGGAGCAGAGATAGAAGTATTCTACTGAACACAGCAGCAAAAGCAAAGACTGATGCCTCCCGGGACTCACCGTCCGAGACTACGAGACTGGGGTAGGCGGACATGGTCGGTGAGAACGAACAATTGTTGCTCCGGCCGTCCTCGATGAGGTCGCAGACGTGCCTCCCTCTCGGCGTCTCGACCTCTATCACCAACCCTTCGCCTCCCGGTCCCCGCACGGCGTTGATGGGGTTGTCGCCATCCAGCATATCCGCCGTAAGCGATCGCAAGCCCTCCGTGAAGCGCTGCAACCTCAAGTACGAGGATACGACCGGGTCGACGTCCGGCGAGCGGCTGGACAGAGCTCGCGCTTCTTCCATGCCCTGGCGATACGCCGCCGCCTGCCCCAAGAACACGCTCGCGACGGAATAGAGAACCAGGGCCGACACCGCCAAGCGGTCCACGAAGTAGCGGCACTGGTCCCTGCAAAGCTGGGCGGACTCCATGTACCGGGACACCTGATCCGAGGGGTAACCCAGCATGATAGCCCCAATCGCGAGGCCCGAGTAGAAGGAGCACTGCAGCGCTTGCCCCCTCCGCAAGTCACCGTGCCCTTCGAGGCCCTGGCTCGGCTTCGCCATGGCGTACATGATCCCCTCTCTGATCGAGCTGTCATCGGACGCTGGGCACCTTGCGAGGGAAACGGACAAGAATAACACACCGAGGAAGTTAAGCGCCAAGTTTTTGCTTACCTCCTCTTATCTCTTCGATCTGCCAGACCGGAAAAACAATATGGACGATATATGCCGCCCTCGAACAGCGTCTCTCAAAAGGCAGCGATGATAGCTCCGTAGGAGGATCGGACGACGGGACAAATCACTGGCCAGCTAGCTCCCAAAGTTGTTGGGGCGAAATACTCTTCTCATGCTGAGAGCGAGGATCAGCCGTGGGGCTATAATGTACATTATTCTCGCAGACCTTTTGGTTTACGGCGAGGGTGGGTGAAAACATGGGCGGGCACGATGGCGTTGGTTTGTGGTTTTGCCTATTCCGTAAACTGCTGTGCACAAACCAGGTCCTGTACGCACAACAGACACCAAACTCTGAAGTGTAGCAGATTTTAGTACACGACTGCACGACTCCCTGGCTGCAGGTTGTGGGTTCGATTATCCTCCGGGGCTTTTCTTCCCGGGGTGTATTTTCAGCACTCCAAAGAAGTCGAAAGCGATCTAGATCGTGCGTAAACACGCTTCGGCTTCACGGTCGATCGACTAGGGAAAGGGATGGTTGAACCCTTCTCGCGATAAAACGTAAGGCAAGCACAGCAGGGGGTAGGGCAAGATAACAAAAACATGAAAAAAGCCCCAATGAGACCTTCCTCTTGTTGTGTGACCCCGGCTGATACGTCAGGTATACACGTCGAAAGGCCTGCAAACCGGCGCCAGAATAGATGGGACGAACACACACACGAGCAGTTTTCTTCTGCTGCTACCGCTTATGTCTGATCTGGAGAGTAGCTTTGCCTCCCCCATGACGCCCCCTCACGGGATCCCAGCTTATGGCGTTAAAAGAAGTTATTTTTCTGTTTCAACCGCACTGAGACTGACGCCTACTCATTGGTCGGCCGGTTAGCGCGGTCGATGTTGTTATAACAAAGACACGCAAGGACCGAATCTTTGCTAGATTTTGGGATTAGCAACTGGCACGACTTTAATGCGAAGAAAACAACATCATCATCAACAACAACAACAACAACAATACCAACAACCACGCATCCCCATATTCCAGGTCCCGTACGCACGAGACCGCGGAAAACGGTCGTCGTGTGAAATTTGGAGCAACATGTGCGATGTTAAGAATGTCCCGAAAGAAGATTTGCTGTTATCAACAAGGCACGGTTGTAGCTCTGTGCTACTCTGTCAGCGCGCCCTGCCCCCGAGCCACTTATTCATCTGAACCGATTGAGTATATATACGGTAACGTCGAGAGACTGCGGCTGCTGTGTTCGCGAAAGATACAGAATCGTTGGGGTTCAAGTCTCATCGCCGGCATGAGCAGAGACAGATCCCCCGGGCCTCGCACTCCTCCCCGGCGCCAGCGAAGGTGCCGAGAAATGTTCCGAGAAGTTCATGGGGTAGAACGCAAGGCTAAGCTCGGCCTTGCTTTTGGGGGACTCGGTATGCCGTCCACCCCTCGTTGAATCAACACCCATGTCAGCCACAGGCATTACTTCAGGATTTAGACATAAGGCTTCGGGGATGACGCGCTCATGACGGAGATTGGGACTCGAACCCCATGCCTCTATCTCTTGCTGGTACCAAAGCAATTTCGTGCCACAAGCCAAAGCTAGCCGAGTGGCACAGAGGTTAAGGTGTGCTTGCTATACCCAGCGGCACCAAGTTGATTGGCCCTCAAGATGTTCAACTATCAAGAACATGAAGAACCGGTGCTTCGTTGTGCTCGGTATCAGGGCAGAAAAAAAACACCCGCCCCTAGTCTGTCCACATGACGTTTTCGCCCCACGTTGTGGCGCAACGAACGCAAGCTCGGGGAGGCTTGTGTTCATGCACCTCCGCGTATTACTGTAGACTACATGACTTTAGTCAAGCTCTCATACCAAAGTCTAGCGGTCGACCTATGTCGGAAATAGATTCGGCGAAGTAGAAAGAGTCTTCGAGAAGTCTATGTACATCAATCATTGCATGCCATCGCCCCGGTGGTCTAGTTTGTATCCTCTAAACCTTCTAGAGGTCAGGCCAGGGGTTCGAATCCCGGCGGAAGCGAGCATTTCTTTCAATGGAGTTATTCTCTCGCTTCCGTTCCTGGCCTAGTGGATAGCGCTAGTTCGTGTGTACACAGAGGGAAGAGAGTGCTGACCCCTTGTCGCGTTTAAAATCGAAGGCAAAGTACCGCAGGAGGGGAGGGTAGAGAGGGGTCTTCTGTGTGACCACGGGTTGGAGTAAACGGCACCAGTGCTGTGAGCGCTGATTTGAAGTGAAGACGAAAAATAAATAGCAAGTTTGGTGAGGCAGATATAGCCGATGTAGACTACTGTTTATTGAAACGGTCGAATTTGCCAGAGGCGTTATTGTTCCTGTATTTCGGGGTATCAGGTTGAGAAGAGTCCTTTTGGGATGGTCACTTTATCGGAGAGTTCACGTGCAGGAGAAGGCTCGCTGGACAGCGTGGAATAGCAGATTTATACAACAGCAGTACGTGAACTCAGAGAGGGATAGCAAGGATTGGCCAGATTGGGAGGCCAAGAAGTTGCGTTCTTTCCCGCCCACCCACCCTTTTTCTTTCGAAGGTGAGGGAACGGAAGGAATGCAACGGGTAGAGTAAATGGTAGAGTACCATTTGGGAACTTGGTCGTCTGAGATGTTCCGTACAGTAGGAAGAGTTCCCCACACCGGTGGAATGAGAAACCCCGGGCTGTTTTCTTTGGGAAGAGAGAGAGACAGTAGAATGAATGGACAGAGACACGGTAGGACAGGCGCAGAGGGCGTCTACAGGAATCGTGTTCTGTCGGCGTGGTTTCTCTCTCTTCCCCGCGTGTGAAGAGAAAACATTAATGCAAAAAGGCAATTCGAAAGAAAAACAATAAAATAAAATGCACCTGTGTATCTATGGATCCTAGTGTACGACAGCTTTTCGGCTCAAAGTTCAGTCTAGACTTCGACACGATGTTGCACGTGATCACGGGGCACACACACACAGGAGCAAGCGGAAACGCTCAGACCGCCCCCTGTCCTATGCCCAGTCCCTTATCCAGGCAGGCTGCGAGGAAACCATCGAGGCCACCGTGAGCAAACGGAGACTGTATTTGGCGGGATTTGTTATGCGCATGAAGGACAGCCGCCTCCCCAAGCGCATGCTGTTAGGAGCGACGGCGGGGGGCGTGGGATGCCGGGGCGGGCAGGAGAGCGACTGGGTGTCTCGTCTAGGAGAGGACCTCGTGACCTTTAACATGGGAGACGAAAAGGAAGGGGGTAAATTGAAAGAGAGCGCCAACGACCCGGAGGTGTGGTACAACAAGGTCGAGGACGGGGTGGCATGACTCATGAGGAAATGGCACAGGCAGGAGGCGGAAGCGTCCGCGAAGCGCCAGCGCGCGAGGGAAGCAAAAGAAGCAGAGAGTACGGCCTCAGGACGGAAGAGAAAGAGAGTCGGGGAAGCGGCGATGGGGGGGGAAGAAACGGCGACCGGGCACTGCTGCGAGTAGGGCGGCCGAGGCAGCACTTGTGGCGAACTATGTACCCGGCTGATGTTGTTGCGCCCTGTTTCCCTCCCTGCTGTATGCTATACTCCTTTATGTATGTCCTTTGTAATGCCTTCGGCCTCTGTGCTGTGTTTCTTTTTTTCATGCCCTCCCTGCCTACTCTGCTGTGTTGGGTACCTTGATCTCGCTTTTGCTGTTGCTTTTGTTTTTGTACATCTGGCTGTCTGCCCATCTGCCGCCTCTTTGTCCTGTTTGCTCCGTTACTCCCATGCCCTGGTGCGTAGTGCCTGGTGCTGGTACGTTACCCTTTGATTTGTTCTTTGGGCGGGTGTGGGACGCGTCCTCCTTTGTTTTTGTTTTGTTTGTTTTGATCGGTTTCCGAGGGCTCTTTTCTCGAACGGTCGGTGCGGTAGCTGTCCTTTTCTTTCTTTCATTTTGTTTCGCTGTTCCGAGTGGTTTGTACCCTATTTTTGTTTTGTTTCTCCGCGGCGTCGTATGTGCCGGGTTTTGAGACCACGGGCTCCCCATTTTTTCGGGACTACGGAGCTAATGTGAGAAACAACAACAACAACAACCACACGGCTCTCCTGCCCTAGCCCCCCTAGCATGGGTTCAATCACGCCAACATGATTGAGGTCAAAACGCTCTTGGCTACCTAGACTACTACCCTACACGCCTCATGTGATAACACTGACTCACTAAATGAAACCCGCTCCCCACGCGGGGAAATTTGATGACTTTCATCTCAAGATACATATCAGCAGGGTGGAAGAGAGGTAGGGCACAGGGGCACCATGAAAAATTCGTGTAGGCATTTGAATCTGCCGTATCCAAAAGTCGCCGCACCACACAAAAGTCCCCGCACACCGCGGAGAGAGCGCCATCCGTTGTGTAACGATCATGCCACGCCAGGAGGAGAAGAAGCGCGCTGAAAACGAAACCATGGCGAGCAAAATGTATAAATACTTACGAAAGCGGTCAATCGGAAAAAAAAAAAACGTAGCTTGTTCTTTCGGTGCCGTGCTCGTGTGCGCGTGTGGGTTAGCTTACATGGGAATAAAGTTGGAGATGAAGCAAGATATGAAGTTGGATTCCCGCAGGCCCCCGAGCTCTGTCCCAGAGGTCACACCGGCCGTCGGCCATCCCGCTTGCATCGCCATGGGCGTCGTATCGCTGCTGCCTAGAGCTCCACCTCGGGGAGAGGGAGGAAGGGGGTCCACCCGCACGTATGACGGCTCTCCTGTGGGTTGTAAAACGTCACGGCCGTCACTTTGCATTTTGACTGTAGTTGAGTAAGACAGGCTCCTGCTGGCGGGCGCGTGCGTGTGTGTTTTGCTCTTGTTGGTTTTATTGCCCGGTGGGGAAAATTTCTCTGGGGCAATCAATCGGCGAACATCCACCCAGTTGCATCGGTTACTGTCGGCACGAGAGAGCTCCTTCCTTCGGCGCTACATTCCGGCGACGGACTGGGAGTGTCCCGCCCACGAGAGGTGCAGCCCTGGCGGCGCTCCAGGGCGTTTGAAGCTGTACCTGTGTGCTTGCCGGAGGTACGCATCGATAGATGCGTGATGCGTCCAATGGTTCATGATTGATTCCAAAGGGTCACAGCAGCCGTCTGCCCCAGTTCACGAGGCTATTTCACCAAGAGGTCCTTTCGAACGTTAGAGCGTCTACCTCGTATGCGTATGAGTGTTCTTGTTCCAGCCTTTCATGCATATCGGATCGAACTCATACGTCCCGTCTCTGTCTCCATCTAGCGTCACTGATACCCTCCAGTCGCACGCACACGTTCCAAATGATGCTCCGTGTCATCCATCAAGGTGTAATATTTGTACTCGAAAAACGGCGATGAGCGTCACGCCAGCCACCGAAAGAAGGAAGCATCTATGACCTACCGCGGTCGTATCCAAGGGATGCGTGGACCACATCCAAAAACTCACCTTGGACGCCATGCCACATCATCGTTGTTGCTTGGTGCATGTCGCCGCTGTGGGGGGCGACGGGGGAATGGGCTACAGTATCTTGTGGGCAAACTGGCGGTTCTTGGTTCTTGAGAGACAGTCTCGGCGGCTACTGGTACCAGGCGGATAATTAGAGGGCCAAATGAGCGCGGAGATGAGCTGGGAATCACGGAAATGGGGCGGAAATCGTTGCGAGTGCTGGGCCTGCCTCTTCTTTTTAGGTCGAACGAATGCGTGCTTCACTCTTCACCTCAGCTCCATCCACAAGAAAGCACCTGCGCGCACGTGGGTAAATAATCGCCAACACACGAGAGACGACAACTGATTCGGGGTATCTGGAGACGCGCCATTCTGTTAATTTGATATGTTTCTCTCTAATTTATAGGAGGTGCGCACATAGCAACATGATTGCATGCTCCTTGATACAGCAACGACGGGGTTCTACCTGTGGCTGACCTGCGCAAAATTGCAAGGCGATAACACACATGACGCTGAGATCCACAGCGTGTGTTGAATGTTGCCTCTTGATACCAAAGAATACACATGATCTGCATGATGGTGATGATGCCTTGCAGAATTATCGGGCTTGGCTTGCTGCTGGCTCCAGAAGAGTTGATGCTTCTGCTCCGTACACAGATGCACATGTAGTTCTAGTGTTTTGGGAGAAGCGGCATGTCAAAGCAGGCGATTTAGAGCTCGACACCTGCAGTCGTTAGCTGCGAATCTATCAAGCATAGTCTAGGTACCACCTACTCTGGTGTACACTTGGTAGACGGCAGATGGCGCGGTGGGACTTGTACATATGTAGGAAAAGTATTCAATGCAATATCTAGTATTTCAATACTGTAGTTCAATGCAATATCTAGATGCGAACGAAAAACCAATCAATCCGGAAATTACCCCGCATATCCGAAAAGGCACATTCATGTCGGGAGTAAAAAAAAAATACATTCCGGGAGTGTAGTTGTAGTTGTAGTCTACATCACATATTAGTCTACGTCACACCGCTCGCGAATCTTGCCGTTATGCATAGTCTAGATCCCTGAAGAGCACCCTCGCATCTTGAGTGAACACTTCGATATGCAAGCAAGCCTTGAGTGTGTTTGCATTGCAATCAATCCACATGGTGACCGTCAAGAGGGCGCACGACATGCGCAGCTGGAAAACTGGCTGTCATGCCTGGCGCGGCATCCCAAAGACTCCATCCAATACAGCAGCAGTCGGCCCGTAGACTCTAGTCTAGTGCCGGTAGGTGTCCAGAGATTTTACCAGCACAATAACACCAGGTACCGACACTATTCAGAGTACCGAACGACTTGACACTATTCAGAGTATCGAACGACTTGGTCTTTCAGTATGTACGAGCCGAAACACCGGTACTGCTGTACGTGGATACCGCCACCCGGCACTAGTCTATATCCAGGGCCCACTAGTTAGACTTTTTCTCCCCCTGGCTGCCTCAGCAAGGTTTTGCGTAGGCATGACCCATAGCGAGAGGGGGGGTCTTTCTAGCGAGCAGGGCTAGACGCACCCTCAAGGGACCGATACCATCTTGCTGCGGTGCACCCGCCGCGAGGCGTGCATAGCGGTGGAGTTGGGTCGGCACTGGTGCGTCAGGTACAAAGTAAGTGCAGATAGATAGATGCGCGGGCTTCCAGGCCGTCGGTGTAGAGGCAGCAATGCCCATCTCATCCTTGTGCGCGGAGGCAGACGTTATCAGAAAGGTGGACGGGCACTATGTACACGGTCCTAGGTTTACTAGAGGGAGTTGTGCTGTCTCAGTAACCTGGTTTTGCCATCAAAGGAGGAGGGGATAGGTGGTGACGAGCTGATTTGGGCTGGTTGACCCTTCGGCGCGAGAATTTTTCGACCAAGAACCCCAAGTGCAACGAGGGAGAAAGCGAGGAACCGACTGGGATGGACAGCAACGAGAGCGTGTACGAAGCGGAGCGGGTCGAGTTTGGTCGTGCTAGGACTGGCCACAGCGGTACCGGAGCAGCGGCACCGGAGCAGCGGCACCGGAGCAGCGGCACCGGAGCAGCGGCACCGGAGTAGCGGCACCGGAGCAGCGGAACCGGAGCGGGCGGACGGCATCGAACCGTGGGGCACGGACAAACATCTCGTGTGTTGTCAATTATTTTTCCGTTGTTTCCCTGAATACAGGGGTTGGGTTAATGTGAAGACGTCACTGGTGTTGTAGAGAGACGCGCAGAGATGGCGCGGATAACCCGGGTGCTTTTAGTTGTGTACCTGCATCGTGGAAGACCCCTTCAATGTGGAACGATTCCTAGTCAGTGTCGATGTTTACACTGCTGTGCCTAACACAGATGATCTGGATAAATGCGGGTGATTGTCAATTGCAATGATGGCTTTGGTTGGGCGTTCGTCTTCATTGTATGTCCACGGACTCATTCTGACAGCACTTTAGACAGCAGCTGCATGCCCCGAGCTTGTGTACCATGCACCATATGGTGTTGTTATTGTACAGACACCACTTCAGACAGCAGTAGGTACTGCACGCTGTTGAGTAAACCGGCCAATTAACGAACGCTTAAGCCACCCCTCGCGCCAACAGCTCGTTCTCGGGCATGAAGAGGAGTATGATGTATTTGTGGGTACCGGACGATAGCTTGTATTATAGGCTACCTCCCTAAAAAAAAAA
>CACKRE030002503.1:94243-108201 GCA_902602495.3 Ectocarpus sp. CCAP 1310/34 | reverse complement strand
CTACGAAATCTTCCTCCTCCTTGCTCAGGACAGTCCCGGGACCAACCCTCGCATCTATGGCCACCTTGTTCTTCACACGGTCGTGCAGCGAGGCTAGCGGTAACCCGTAGGTCCTCGCAGCAACGCGGAGCGACATCTCACCGCTGCGTACCGCATCTACAGCCTTCTGGGCCTGCTCTGGGTCTACTCTCTTACGTCCCATGCTTAGCAGCAGGACCCCGAAAAGGGCAAAGATGCCCCACATAAGGGGTGTGGGTGAGGGCTGTGCTGTATCTCGGGAGTGCTTGACCCGATCGACACGCGGAGGTGCTCAAACGAAAGCTAACGGAAAGCTGAAGATTTCAAAAAAAAAATTGGGGGGCTCCGCGCATTGTGCGCCCAGGGACGTGCATTTGAAAAAAGTGTTCGTTAAAGGGGGGGTGTTCGTTAATACCCTGGTTTACTCTTGTCGACAAACATTCAACTTGGTTAAATACGGGACCAGGGGGGTGATGCTGCTGCTGTAGTAGTCGATGTATGTGTAGTGTGTGGGCGTGTAGTTCAGTTGTGAGCATGCAAACGTGCTGCAGGGATTGCAGGTGTACCTCCTCGGGCTTGCGTACCCTTTTCTTGCTGGGTGTTCTTTAGATCTTCTGATGGCTCTAGCATTTTTGTGACCACGGACCGAGTCTTAGCTAGATTTTAGGATTAGCAACTGACACGAGTTTGATGTGAGAAAAACAACAAACAACAAGACTTTGCCCTACCGCATTTGGTTGCGCAAGATACCACATACATACAAAGCTCAATTATTGCACTACTCCACGACAAAACCGACCGTACAGCAGGAGTCAATTGTTCCAACAAACGTTCAATCCTTGTTGTATCCGCATTGTCTCCATTGTCGACGATGCATCCGAACGGTTCTGAACACGGGTACGGAACAACAACACTTTTATTATGCGGACGTATCTCCGAGCACAATTCGCGGGGACCCCTGAATTTTTATTGGATTTTTTAGCTCCGTTGTTAGCTCTCGTTTGAGCACATCAGCGTGCCGATCGGGTCAAGCACTGCCGAGCTACAGCACAGCCCCCACCCACACCCCTGATGTGGGCCATCTTTTCCCTTGCTGGGGTCCTGCTGCTAAGCATGGGACGGGCGAGAGTAGACCAAGAGCGGGCCCAGAAGGCTGTCGATGCAGTACGCAGCGGTGAGATGTCGTTTAGGGTTGCTGCGGACACCTACGGGTTGAACCCGACCTTGCTCCACTGCCGTTTGAAGGAGGTGGCCAAAGATGCGAGGGTTGGTCCCGGGACTGTCCTATGCAAGGAGGAGGAAGATTTCGTAGAAGATGTGTTGATTTACGCCTCCCGACACTTCTTGCTGTTGGGTCGGAGGGAGCTGAAAGAAGCTGTGCGGAAGATCTAGTCTACATAGACGGACGCAAGGTGCCCTGGGACCCAGACCAGGGCCCGGGGGACAGCTGGCTTGAGGGATTCATGGTGAGGCACCCGGGGTTGTCGGAGCGAGCCACCCAAATCTACGAAGCAAACCGGATCAACGAAGGCGACGAACCTCGCCTTGAAGCCTTCTACGAGACACGGGAAGCGTACCTCGCGGAGACCAAGCTCACGCCGGAACGCATCCTCAACACGGACGAGACAAGTGAGTTAGGGCAAGGGCTGAGGTGTCAGTGGGTGTCAGTGGGTGTCAGTGGTGTCAGTATCGACTGCTGTGGGTTCGTAGGCGAAGTACCAGCAGCACTGCGATGTATGATGTGTGTCACAACAACGCGGAGTTCTGCCGTTCGTTGCTGCAAAAAAAAAAAAACAGCAGTTGTTCCGCATGTCTTTCCTAGGCCGCTGCTGCTTGCCATGCTTGTAGCACACAACGCGCATATGATGCTGGATCCGGTTGAGCGTTCAGCATGCAACAATCCCTGTGGTCATCTCAGTTATTCTCTAGCACAGAAATGTTAGGGCTCATGTACGATATTCTACACGGTGTTTTTGTTGTGTGCCACACGCGACAGCGGGCGTGTGCGGTGTTGGTCCGCATGCACGTGTGTTGCCGATGCTGTGCGAAGTGCAGTCAAGTCAAGACTTCAGTAGGACGCTTTGCTTTTGTAAACCTACCTTGGTTTCGAGCTCAATGTAAAATTTCGTGGGTGTGGGGTTGTTGATCCACACCCAAAGCCTAAACGAATCCGACTGCTGTTGAAGAAAACAAATGGTCCCGGTGCGAGCTGCGCTCATGTGCACGTGTATGCGCGCTTTTTTGTGTGTGCGAGCGCTGCTGCTGCGAAATTATGTGCACTTTACTGATTGTTCGACTGCCTCCACCCCCGATGCACGCGCGTTCTCCGTTGTGTGTTGTAGGTTCCACCCCTCAAGGTACAAAGTCGGGGAAGGCTATAGTGTCAACAGGCACCAAGGTACCCGGCGCGAGGCGCTCCAACTCGCGAGAAATACGGTGGTCGCCAGCATCGGCGCCGACGGCCACACCTACAACCCTATCATCATCTACAAAGGCCAGCGTATGCAACCCGCTTGGATCCAGGACAAGAACGGCGTCCCCGATGCGAAGTACACCGTCACGGAGTCATCCTCCATCCAGAGCCACGTGTTCCTCGACTACCTTCGAGACCTCGGCGAACAGCTCGATGCACGCGGCTTGCAGGGCAAAGTTGCCCCTGTGCTCGATGGCCACGCCTCGCACACGACCTTCGACGCCGTCAGCTTGGCTATCTGTCTGGACATCGACATTTTCCAGCTCCCGTCCCACGCATCGCACATCACCCAGCCCTTGGACGTTGGTACGTTCGGAACCTTCACGAAGGAGCTCACCAGGGTGCTCACGGCCTACCCACTGAAAATCGGGAGGAGGAGTCCGGTGAAGCGCGACATGGCTGGCGTGATTGCGGAGGCATGGAGAGGGAGCTTCACGCCTGCGAATAAGATGGCGGCGTTCAAAGGGGCGGGCTTGTGGCCGGTGAACATGGAGATGGCCATCAACCGACTACACGGCAAGAGGAAGCAACGGGAGAATGACCGCCCTATCCCTGAAGACCTCGCCGTCGTTGCCTCCACGAAGCAGCTCGAAGAAGATCTCGGCCACGCTNGGCGTTCAAAGGGGCGGGCTTGTGGCCAGTGAATATGGAGAAGGCCATCAACCGACTACACAGCAAGAGGAAGCAACGGGAGAATGACCGCCCTATTCCTGAAGACCTCGCCGTCGTTGCCTCCAAGAAGCAGCTCGAAGAAGATCTCGGCCACGCTGCCCTCCTGGAGCTGAAACGACAGGGAGTGATGATCGAGGGGCTCCGCGTGAACGCCGTGTTCCTCGTCGGGCTCACCCGCCTCACCAAGCGCTCCAAGTCTTTCGCGACCGTTCGGGCGGGCGGGGGGAAGCCCGAGGGCGGTCTCCTGTCCGCCGAGGAACTCCTTGCTAAGGCCAGGAAGGACAAAAAAGAGAAGGAGGCAGCTGAGAAAGCCAAGGCAGACAACGCCAAGGCCCGTACAGAGGCAAGGGCAGCGAGGGAGGCCAATCTTGGGTGGGGGTGGGCAAAACGGTACGCGGACGGAGGTCGGGGGGCGCGGGTGTGGTGGGGGTCAGGAAGGGCGAGACGGGCGCGACCAGGGACAGGGTGGCCGGGTCCGCCCCGCTGGTGCTGGCAGAGAGGGAAGGGGGACCGGTGCTCGCATTCAAGAAGGAGCGGGACGGCCGAGAGGGGCGGAGGTTCCCTTGGTTCAGCCGGCGGCGGCGGCGGCCCCTTATTCCTCTCGAGAACGGCGACGAACCCCGACACCAATCGTTGATGTGTAGACTAGATGCTGTACGGTCATCGTTTTTTTATTCGAGTGAAGGATGAATTGTTGGAGTGAGACATGCAGAAAACGTCAATTGAGTGTCGAGGTGCCGATATGCATTCCAGGGTTGTGCTTCAACAGCTTTGCTTTGTACCACGGGGGGGAGGGGGGATGGGGGGTGTAGAGGTGTTTTCCGGATTCCCGGGGACGTTGAAATGCTGTCCCCGGGCCTGAAGGGCTATTGATTCTTTTCGCTGCTTCGTGACTTGAGCTGATCGTCTTGGAAGGACCTTTCGATGGGGCGTTCGAGTGGTGGGGAACAGGTGCGGTTTTCGGCGAGAAGTCTCGCTGCAGTGCCAAGCTGCTTTTTGCCTGGCCCAGTAGTCTATGTAAAGAAGTCAAATGAGCTCCAGACGACATAGTTTTTTTTACAGTCAAATTGATGTGCCTAGTAGAAGCTTGGGGTGGTTTCTAGGGCTATGCAGAGATGCTTGGGGTGCAATCCAGCACCGGGGTCGGGGGGGGGGGACGATACCTTGATTTTGCCGCGAAACCGGGAATATGGCAATTTTGTCCCCGGGTGTGCATGGATATTTTTTCTTTTGCAACAACGTTCCATAGAAAACCCCTACCCACAAAAGGGCACGTCGTGGGAGTGTAAGGTGAATTGGAAACAAGGGAAATGGCCTTGAGGTGCCCGCGGAGAATTGTGACCATAGCGGCCAGGTCAGGTATGCCTGTTTGATCGGGCATTACATCACCTACGCAATGTTTTTCGTCCTAATTTCTTTTCAGAGTCGATATATGAGCACAATGGACCAACTACGCATTAATATCTTAGTTATGGCGCTTTTCATGTGCGCAGCACCGCCGTAGGGTCAAAAACGGGGTAAAATCCGTCCCCGATTTCAGCCGGGAAACCCGGGGATGTGAAGATTTTGTCCCCGGGCGTTGATCAATTCCATTTTTTTCCCCTCAAATGGATACATGTTGCAACAGACGTATGCACAACACTGAGGTGCACTGCATCAGCTCTATCTCGTCTGCCCTTACGATTATTTTATTTTTTAAGAGAGGTAGCCTACAATGTACCCTATCGTCCGATACTTAAAAACACTTGAAATTCGTTCTCATGCCCCAGAACGAGCTGCTGGCGCGAGAGGTGGCTTAAGCGTTCCTTAATTGGCCGGTTTACTCTAGTCTATAGATTAGTCTTTACAAATTCCTACAGGTATGTATGTATGCATGCATATCTCTTCTGACAGTACAGATAAGTAGGAGCACAATAGGTAAGTCCCGGAGATAAGAAACAAACGTCAAAATCGGGTCGAGCCTCAATTTCATATTCTGGGCAGAAGGACCAGCCTAAGTCGGCCAATATCTAAAAACGAGTTTCTTATTCCTTTGAACTGTCGCATCCTGCTGGTTTTCTTATTTTCGTGTTCTATTTGTAGCGCAGAAAACAACAACACACCAAGCCTTCAAACAGCATTGAGCCGAAAGCTCGGTGTGGCGAACATTGGGGTTGCGGCAGTCCAGCAGCAGTGGGCAGCGCAGCCCGCGGCCGCTCTGGGGCGCGGGGGGCGCCGCGAAAATACCCTCTCCCTCCCTTCCAAAAATGACATGACATGGGCTTGTATGCATAGACTATGTACGGTAGAGTGGGTGGGAGCACGGCAGCAGCAGCAGCAGCAGCAGTAGCAGTAGCAGCAGCGCGAGACGTTTCTTAATGGACACGTTCCCCCTGCTTGGATATATATCCCTTGTTTCTTTTGTCTTGGGGTATCGCACGATCACGTTTCTTCTTATTAGGACGTTTCTTATTTTGTGGCCGAGATCGAGGTGCGTTTCTTAGCCCTTTTTTACTATTTTCCGTGAACATTTGAGCCTTTTTTTCTTAGAATTTTTCTTTTTTGCGGGTCCTACAATATCTGTCTACCACAAGCAAGCGCAGAGCCTTGTGGAGGGCGTTGAGGCTCAACAATTCGGTTCCGTAAAGAAAAGCAGCCGCTATGGTCTTACAAACGTTTGTTTCTCATTTGAGCTGGCCAGTACTGCTGTGATGATACTGGGTCGCAGGGGGGGGCAGGACTTCATACTGCTGCTGCGGTTACATTTCCTACATTGCTACAGCAGTAGACTAGCGCAAATTACACCGCCCAGCGGTGGTCGCGCGAGTACTACGGAACCTTTCTTGCGGCTTGGCTGATTGTTTGATGCTAGCGTGAACTTTTCTCTGTTTTTGCACGATGCGTGCCCATGCGTAGAACATGATCATACATTGTCTTGTCCGTGAGTGCAGCTCGAAGAAGGGGCGAGCTCAAGCTGGTGGCGAAAAAAGCAAGGCATCACCGCAGATTAACCATTCCCCTTGTGTATCCCGGGTCGAGTTGTTCAACTAGACAGGGACGTGGACCGTATGGGAGGGAAATCTGTCAAGGTGAAGAGCTGTTCAACGGAAGGGCAATATAACAACACAGCAGTCCATGTGGTGGTGTTCCGTGTGGCGTGTGTGGCACTGATAACACGCGAGTCTCCTTGCTCACGAGCGCACGGATCTTGGCAAAGTTATGGCGTTGCATCAATAAGATGGAGAGAAACAACCTCAAGAGACAGATGCCCAGGGCCAACAACGCGTTTCACACACCTGGCTGATAGCACGTAGGGTTCGATCCACGACGTTGCACGGAAAACGAAGACACCCTAAACGCAGAAAGAGACGCGTGAGGCAAATAATTATCATTCAAGCTCAGAGAGGATCCGGAATGTTGTCCATTCCGGCATTCTTTGACTGTGTCCCGAAAAGAAAGCCAGAACAGAAAACAAATTGGTACTTGCACTCTGACAATGGTCCGTTTGAATCGCGGAACGTTTTGGTTTCGCTTGCAGTCAACAACACGTCGTAGGCAAGGCCTGGTTGAGGCTTGATCCCAAGTACACTCAGTGCATGCCCTAAAATTTGCTTTGCCCAAACCCCGCAGTTTTGCCGCCAACAACGGCTTGCCTTACCATACACAGAATCAAGTCCTAAAGCGCGCGGGGGGGGTACTAACCTTCACTTCACCGTCTATATAGCCTTCATTTTTTCTTCGGCATTCGCTGCGCCCTCCTGGAGGCCGCTACCTTTGCTACTCCCCCCCCCCTGGGCAGAAGCAGCTGGCGCCTTTGAAAAAACGTCACTCTCAAACAACTCTTCCACAGAGCCCACCCCCGGCTCCAACAACACGCCCTCTGCCTCAACCACCTCTTCTCGCTCCCCACCCTTGCCCAAAACGCCGCCCGGGGACGAAACCGATGCATCCCCGGTTGCAGACTCAGGTACAGCATCATCCGCGACGTCGCTAGGTTCGGTCGAGCTGGCGAGGGACGGGGGGTCTGATGGCACGTCCCCTACTGCTCCTGCGTTGCCGCACGATTCTCCGGCAGAAAGGGTTTCAATAACTGCAGCCTTGAGCTTCTCCGAAAGGCGGGGGTTTGCCAACAAGAAGGCCTTCGACTACAGGTGCGCGGCAGGCGAGGAGCGGGGACAAGAAAAATGAGGCGACGAAAGAAATAAGAGTGTTGAGGGAGGCGTTTAAGTACTGTAGATGTTGGCCACAGTGACAAAACCGCCTTTTTCGGAGAGCTGCTGGCCGCGCCAAAAGCCATACGACGACATAGATAGGGCAGAGAGACGCGCGCGTGCTCAAACGGTGACATACGACGCTTGACGGCAACAAAAATATCAACGGCAAACGAACCAACACCAACACCTCCACCAGCAACAACAACAAATAAAAGGCGCAACATCGCGATGACCGCCGCCAGAATGACAACATCCCAGACACCGCACGCACGCAGCGTTCGTGTGCGACGGACTATCCTGCCTCTATTCTCCAACGCTGAGAAAACGCTGCCCCCACCTTCTCCCTACCCTGGCCCATGAGCCACGGTGACGCCTGCCCGGCAAGTTCGGTGCCGTCCACACCCATCGCAGCGCTCACGCCGAACCTGACGTTTCCAATACACCAACCAAACACAGTAAAAATCATGAAACCGCACAACAAACGGCGGCGTACCGCAATCTGCTCCGAGGCAGATGATGTTTGCAACTGAACAAGGACAAGAAGATAAAAAAAAGGTAACTGTAGTACTTACCATGCACCGCTTTTGGACAGTAACCCGACGGTGCACCCCAGGTCGAGAAGCTCGCCTTGGAGGTCGAAACCCTTGCCGTACATGAGGTCCACCTGACAAAGAGACACACCGGGGAACGGGGCCACGTCACCGAACTAAGCATTAACAAAAAAACGTAAAAAAACTGTCATCGTTCAAAACAGCGAGTCGTGACTGGATCATAATACACAGTACGTTCCAACCGAGCCCCTGTTTCGAACCTCATCGTGTCTTTTGATTGCCTCGATTTTCTCTTTGTGGGTACGAAAAGAGGCTCACTGCGCTTGTTCCCAGCAATCGATGATTCAGTACAATCTCGGCCTGCTCATTTCAACATTTGTGGGAACCAGAATCCAGCAACAATATCGTTGGGACAACCCAACATACGTTGGGAAAGCGATTGGAATAGTACAGACCTAAGGGAGCCGCTTCATCCGACTGCGCACGGCCTAAAAAAATCTGGTCGGGAATCTGTAACTGTCACTACAAAGAGCAATTTCTATGCATACCATCGTCCCCACTCCCGAAAAGAGAGACGAGCTGCACAGCGAGAGAGGGCTTTGATGAGCAGGGGTGAGGTGTTCCTGTCTGTGTGGCACCCCTCATGCGAAACCGCGAACGCCAGAGAGGCTGGAAGAGGTAAAATCGATGTAGAGATGCGTGCATAATGCACCATGAACGACCTCAAAAGATGCCAAAAACGGAAAGATAGAGGAGATGAGACTTGGGTGGCCATACAGGGGGTTCCTGAAGGTAGTTGGATGTCACCGAATCTGAACATTTGAAGGAACCGCCAGTACGTTGCACGTTTGCGTTACCTCAGCCTTGCCGAAGGGAGGTGCGAGCTTGTTCTTCGCCACTTTCACCTTCACCTAAACAAACACAAACACGGTGAGAAAGAAAAAAAAAGACGGGCACACAGAGAGGAGACAGACGTATTTTCATTTGGTGAGCCAGTTAACGCGGTTGATGCAAACCTAAGAAACACACAGACAGAGGAGTGGGTACATGCGGGAATGCTAGGTGTACTGTATCGTCTCTCGCACGAGCCCTCGCAATCCGAAACCCTAGCTCTTCCGTCCAATCTCCCCCCTTCCTCCCTGTCCGAGAAGAGAGGGGGGGGGGGGGACTCATANACCGGACCAGGCTCTCACATCACCAAGCGCGAAGCGCCGTGAGATATTCGGCGAGTCGCATGAAGGGTGCGCTGCATCCTGCTAACGGTGTTCGGCATCTTGTGCTTACTTCCTTGCGTACGGATGACAGCTGCGTATGACATAATTCATTTTCTGGTACTTCCACTTCCAGAAACAGTTATAAGCACTGTGTAACTGCCTCAAGGGTGCTTGACCATCTTAACACAACGTGGTGCGATCATACCCCTTGCGCGGAGTGAGGGTTCTCGACCCGCACAACATGATCTACTCGACCACCATTATGGTTACCGCCAAAAAAAGAAACAGAGGTAAAAAAAAAAACCGGCAGCCTGGTTGCCGAGTTCACGAAGTGAATTGGCTTGTTTTACAACGTCGTTGCCAAGCGACGAAAACTCAACCCCGATGGCAAACAGGTCCGGGGGCGGGGTAAATACTGGTTGGCTCTTATTGTTTCACCCATTACCGTTGGTTGGCTGGTGAACGCGACGGTTGCAACTTAGGGAGCTCCCGTACACACTCTCATGCACATATCCTCAAACTCTGGCGTTACTTCGTGTTCAGCCGTACCGAGCCGCCAAGCCACTTGAAGGTACACCATGAGCACGTCTATCAGGGGCGCCGCACATCGGAACGGGTTCAAGCATTTGGTTTGCCATGTAAGACTGGCGTCTTTTCCATCGGCCAGCCGAACTTGTAGCGCGGTAAATTCTGATTGAAGAAGCACACGCCCACAAGTACGCGCACGCCACGCTGCGACAGCCACGGCACCCGGCAGTAGACACCAATAGACACCACGTCCGAGGGAGCAGAACGGAAATCTTCTCTGTCCGCCCTTACGGGAGGAAGCCAGGACAGACGGTACCTCACAGCAGTACAGTCGGCATCTACCAGCCGTGGGGACTCTTTGACACCTCCTAGCTGCCTTGTCGGGGAGGGGTCAGAAACAACTTGTACAACCACGGGTGGACTGTTTGACACTCAACACTTACACCCCCACTTGCCCCAAGTACTGTACGCCCACACGGCACGGTCACCCTCGTAAATGTGCAATGCTGTGCGTGTGAAGAGCACCGCCACTCGAAATCGTAGATAGCGTAGATCTCTCAACGAGCTCGGTCATACAACTATAGTACTACCGTCTTGTCCGGGGCCATGACTGGGCTGTCTGTCCCCAAGTCTCCCTTGGTGGCCGTAAGAATCGGCGTGACAAAATAAAAGAAAAAAAATCGCGCTCAACGTGGCGCACGATGTCAAGATCTGTTCTCGTACGACAGATAGTCGCGTCTTCCCACGACCCAAGAAGTAAAGCAAAGCCTTAAAAAAACAAACGTTGTGTGCACGTCACGATTCAGCAAACCAAACAAATAGGAAAATCGCGATATTTCGGTTATTCGGAGCAACCACTTTCGGTAATATTCGCCCCTAATGTTTCCGTAAACGTGTGAAGTAAATAAATGACATAAATAACATGCGTGCAATGAATGATACACTTCAGAATGTACCTTGGTGCCGATAATCTCTCCGTTTTGCTTGATTGCTTGACCCTTCCGGACCTCGAGTCGAACCGAGGAGTAGAATCGCAGGGCCATCCCCCCCGACGTAACGTCCGGGGATCCGAAGACAACGCCGACCTGCTCACATCGAAACCCGTCCGCGGAAGGGTGCACCAGATTATACTGTATTGTTTTTTAGAGGTTTGGCATCCCCCAAGTGTGGCACGCGCAACTCGGGTGAGTGCGTCAAGATTTGGTAAGGCACGCACACGCCGACACACACAGCGTTCGGGCGCGGACTGCACAGCTGAATAACGATGCCAGCTCGCTCCAGAATCTACAGCAACACGGGAGGGTTGACTCTTTCCGACGCTGAATAGATCGGTATCGTCGATCACGTGGTGGTATGTACCACTTTCCCTCGAAGTCAAAGTTAATAATAAGGATGATCGAGAAACCTCGAGGAAACTGCCAACCCGGATGTGAGCAGACCACAAGCGAATACCACCATCCGCTTTTGATAAGCCCAGTTTCTACCAAATGAGCACGGCGCGTGTCTACCTACCGGACGCAATTTACACACTAAACAGATGAAACAAAACACAATGCGAATCATAGGGCACGCCTAACTCCACGACCCAAACACTGCAAGCAGAAGTTAATGCTATCAAACGGCACCGTGCAACACACCGGCCTGTGGCAGCCATCAGGGCGACTTGAGCGTAACAATCTTGTACCGACACACGTCAGAGCTCAAAGAGACCGAGCTGTAAGCATTTGCGGTGAGAATCAGTGTCCAGTGCGACTTGTTACTGCACCACTCGAGCAACAATCGTGTGTGTGAGTGCTGTCCGGACACCTTGAACGAATACCTCACCGTGAACACCAACGCCGCGTGGGATCCGTCTGCCACACAAACGCGGACCCGCCAAAAGCAGCAGAAGCACAAGCAACTTCCGCCAGGAATGAGAGAAAAAAAACAGAAAAGCAGAAGTTGCAAAACTACCGTGATTGCAAAACCCGCTACAGCTTGGTTTAACCCATGATGCACAAAAAACGATGCTCCTATCTGGCGCACTGTTCCGCACAAATGAACACAACGTAAGCAGCATATGCCATATTCAAGGAACAGATCCAATCCTTTGCCCTACATCGAACAAGCGCACCACCGCCTTAGATGCAGAGGATGGAGTTGTTTGGTAGTACCTTCTGTCGGATCTGGTTGATGAAGATGAGGGTGCAGCGAGTGGTATTCAGGATCGCCGTAAGCTTGCGGAGTGCCTGGCTCATGAGCCTCGCCTTTCGAGAGGGGGGAGGGGGGGCGCCGCAAATGAAACGTACGAATGACAGAGTATAGATGAACATTGAGTGGGAAAAAACAACGGAGCACATGGTTCGCGCACACAGCAGTCAAACACAACAAAGAATAGATGCCCAAGTGTTCACAAAATTAGGCATCGTTGATCGGGGTGAACGGTGCCAATTTCCCGAAGTTTTTCACCAACAGAATGTACTTCGAAATGCCTTTCTACGTATTGCTGTACCTAGCTCCAAGACCACAAGGCTAGTCCAAGCCTGTCCACAATTTTCATCTCACGATTTTACACGAAAAATAGTAAGAAGTTAGGTAGAGTAATACTGCTGTTAGGAGTCAGTGAAACGTGAAACAGGATCGAAAATGACATTACATACCTTAATGTAATGTTCTTGTACCACGTTCCGATGGTCTAGTTGGTTATGACGCCACCTTGACATGGTGGAGGTCGCGGGTTCGAACCCCGCTTGGAATACTTTTTCGTTGTGTTCGGAACTTCCTTTTTTATTTTGTAGGTCATCGGTATCCCTTGTTTGGATGTATAAATACTTCGGAGTATCATATTTATATATATTTTTTCTACCATCATTGGACTCTGTCGTCTGCCCCTCTGGCCCCTATCCTCCACTTCTACCAGCTAGACGACCCAACCGGGGTCACATAGGAGGGAGGGGTTGGACCCCCTCCTGCGATTCCTGCCTGAGATATTGTTATCGCGAGAAGGGTACAGCAATCCCTTCCCTCGCGACTTATGAAGTCGATTAAGTTTACTAGCAACGAGCTTTGCAGCGCGTCGCTTCCAACGGAGATCAGGATTTCATTAGCGAGAAAAGAATCACTCTGTCGGGACTCGAACCCATGACCTGGCCCTTAGCATACTGCGAGGCTACCCACTAGACCACCGAAACGACCAGTGTATGTACAGGTGCGAAAAAAAAAGAAGCCAAAACGAGTGCCATACCTGCAAGGCGATATGATGGTCTCCCATCTCCCCCTCCAGCTCGGCCTTGGGCACAAGCGCTGCCACAGAGTCGACTACCACCATGTCCACCGCCGCCGACTTCACCAGCGTGTCCACAATGTCGAGGGCTTCAAGCAGTAAATCCATTCGTGTTCCAGTGTGGTGAAGGACAAGCCGTCCGTAGATTAGGTTGGCGCATGGCAAAAACAGTATCAATAGAAAAAAAACGAACAAGGGAGAGGGAGAAAAAAGCTAACACAAAGAGAAGAAAAATTGAGAAATACACAGCGCGGGGAGGACATATTCAGACAAAAATACTTCTACTGTTACACACCGAATATGAATCAACAGACTCGAAGGCGGTGGGAGGGAGCGGATGCACAGAAGGACATCGCACAAATACCGGTGCAGCAATTAAACGAGTGGAGTGATCCGGGTGGCCTGATGCAATCCGTCAACCTTTGCTTTGCATACCAGCCCGGCCGGGCAGGTGCGGCCCGTGGGAAAGCGGCAGCAGCACGGCGTGCTCGTTCGTCCGCACCTTGCTCTCCGTTGTCCGGCTGTGCGAGGTAGAGCTTGGTCATGTCCACGCCGATGGCTTTGGCGTACGCGGAGTCCAGGGCGTGCTCCGCGTCGATGAAGACCGCGGTGCCCCCTGCATGCATGTATGCCGGTATAAATGGCGACAAGCATGGAAAAACAGTCAGTTCCACGGGGCCCGGAGTGGATGTCACTTCCCCAAAACTGAAAATAACAAATACATACCAGTACAGTGTGTGTGGGGGGGTGTACTCATAGTCGTGCATGACGTAGTCGTTAGACCATTGACCTCGCATCCCTACAAAGCCGGGACGGAGCACGCCGGGTTCTCACCGGACCAGGCTCTCACATCACCAAGCGCGAAGCGCCGTGAGATATTCGGCGAGTCGCATGAAGGGTGCGCTGCATCCTGCTAACGGTGTTCGGCGTCTTGTGCTTACTTCCTTGAGTGGGGATGACAGCTGCGTATGACTTCATGTATTTTCTGGTACTTCCACTTCCAGAGACAGTTATGAGCACTGTGTAACTGCCTCGAGGGTGCTTGAC